>LR991045.1:18843986-18933986 GCA_905163495.3 Cosmia trapezina
ATCCGCAGGTACGTTCTCTAACCCATTGTTTACATTTTAAATACATACTTTTGGAAGTGACCATAAAGTGATGCATATTTATTTATTTATAGGAGAACCAACAGCTATAACAGACGATAACAATTGTATACAGGGTGTACGTGTAAACTGTGGCAATCGTTAAGAGTTCATTGTACTCATCATTATGAACAACTTTCACTATGGGACCAAACCTGAAATCGCGAAAATCAGCTGTTCGGTACATTTATGTTCGCATAATTCGTCAAAATGTAGAGAGCAGCTGAATTTTTTTCGCGGTCCTATAGTAAAAGTTGTTGATAATGATGAGTACGATGACACCTTAAAATATTGCCCCAGTTTACTCTTACAGGCTGTATAAAACGAACGTATCTCAGTCCCGTCCGCACCTGGTAGGGCTGGCGTCGTCGCGCAGCCAGCAGGCGCGCGCGGGCGGGTTGGCGTCCACGTCGCAGCGCAGCGCCGCCGCCGCCAGCGACACGTACCTGGTAGGGCTGGCGTCGTCGCGCAGCCAGCAGGCGCGCGCGGGCGGGTTGGCGTCCACGTCGCAGCGCAGCGCCGCCGCCGCCAGCGACACGTACCTGGTAGGGCTGGCGTCGTCGCGCAGCCACCAGGCGCGCGCGGGCGGGTTGGCGTCCACGTCGCAGCGCAGCGCCGCCGCCGCCAGCGACACGTACCTGGTAGGGCTGGCGTCGTCGCGCAGCCACCAGGCGCGCGCGGGCGGGTTGGCGTCCACGTCGCAGCGCAGCGCCGCCGCCGCCAGCGACACGTACCTGGTAGGGCTGGCGTCGTCGCGCAGCCAGCAGGCGCGCGCGGGCGGGTTGGCGTCCACGTCGCAGCGCAGCGCCGCCGCCGCCAGCGACACGTACCTGGTAGGGCTGGCGTCGTCGCGCAGCCACCAGGCGCGCGCGGGCGGGTTGGCGTCCACGTCGCAGCGCAGCGCCGCCGCCGCCAGCGACACGTACCTGGTGGGGCTGGCGTCGTCGCGCAGCCAGCAGGCGCGCGCGGGCGGGTTGGCGTCCACGTCGCAGCGCAGCGCCGCCGCCGCCAGCGACACGTACCTGGTGGGGCTGGCGTCGTCGCGCAGCCAGCAGGCGCGCGCGGGCGGGTTGGCGTCCACGTCGCAGCGCAGCGCCGCCGCGCCGCCGCCGCCAGCGACACGTACCTGGTGGGGCTGGCGTCGTCGCGCAGCCACCAGGCGCGCGCGGGCGGGTTGGCGTCCACGTCGCAGCGCAGCGCCGCCGCCGCCAGCGACACGTACCTGGTAGGGCTGGCGTCGTCGCGCAGCCAGCAGGCGCGCGCGGGCGGGTTGGCGTCCACGTCGCAGCGCAGCGCCGCCGCCGCCAGCGACACGTACCTGGTGGGGCTGGCGTCGTCGCGCAGCCAGCAGGCGCGCGCGGGCGGGTTGGCGTCCACGTCGCAGCGCAGCGCCGCCGCGCCGCCGCCGCCAGCGACACGTACCTGGTGGGGCTGGCGTCGTCGCGCAGCCACCAGGCGCGCGCGGGCGGGTTGGCGTCCACGTCGCAGCGCAGCGCCGCCGCCGCCAGCGACACGTACCTGGTGGGGCTGGCGTCGTCGCGCAGCCACCAGGCGCGCGCGGGCGGGTTGGCGTCCACGTCGCAGCGCAGCGCCGCCGCGCCGCCCGCCGACAGCGACACGCCGAACCCCGGCCAGCGCGAGATCACGAACGACGGAGGATCTACGAACAAACACATCACACATTTTTAACTTTAAAAATATACATGGTGTAAGGGACAGCCCTCCGCAAACTAACAGGGTGCATTCAGCTCCTCATTTTGAATCATATTCCACCGGAAATTTTCTCAGGAAAACTTTTATTTTTTCAAAAAAAAATTCAGTTACATTTTCATTATTTCAATGTAAAATTGCATTGTGTGTTCGCAGCACTCCGTTTATGTAAAAAAAAACTGCAAAAAAAACAGCAAAAAAAAAAAACCAGCAATGTATGTTGAAATACTCTAACCAACGACGCGTGAAATCAGCTGTTCACTTTCTGTCTAGCTACAGAGTTCATCGAACTCACCGCATACCTATTACCTACACCTCCCAAACAGTAATAGACGCTCCGATTTGTGCACAAAAACACAAACAAATCAGGTTGTAGTGACCTCATACATAGCGCATCAACACGTCTGACCGCGACGGCGCGCGGCCGGGCACTGACTGAGGGCCGCGCACATGGCGCGTAGGTACGGCTACTGCGGCGTCGCGGAGACCGTACTGACGCAATCATTGGCGAGAGACAACTGGCCGGCGCGGGATAAGTTTAACGACTGAGCGCGCGCGCAGCCGCGGGGTATATTTATAGATTTCGTGCAGCGCGCCACACCGAGGAACAAGACAGTGGCGAATCGCGTGCGTCGAACTCTGATTGGTCAATTATAATAGTGCTACATGCGCCGTACACCGCTAAATAATATGTAATACAAATCAATATAGATAGACCAAAATAAATGCACTTATTCGTATCGTCATTCGAGTTTCATTTTACACATCCAACGAAGTATCTGTACGAGTCATGTATCGTACATGGCACGCGCCATAGCGTCAGCACTTTCCGTCGCCTTGCACAAATTATAGTGCAGCGCGACAGTACTAAATCAACCTTCATATTCAGCTGTACTCATTTCACATAGCAACAATATTCATAATTAGCATTAGTTACGTGGTAGTTAATTATACACAATAAACCATCATCTTTGACTATCCGTGACTCATTCAGTTAACATCCAAGGTGTGTGCGACCCAATCAGCAGCGCATACATCTTTATGGTCCTTCGAGCATCTCGTCGTAGGCCAAAAACATCTTTTTGGTCCTTCGAACTTCAAGATTATAAGTGATCCGCGATCCTTTGCGCGGTGGCGATTCGGTTGGCCTGGCAGACCAGAAGCAGCATCTCACCAGCTCAACAGAGGAAGCATCACCTGGACAGAGGGTACGGACCACGGAGATCATTGCACCAGCAGCAGCAAATACAAGAGATCACCGAAGCACATCAACAGTATCGTCAGAATCAGATTTGGTGAATCGAAGTATTTATCATTAATTTTTCCATCATGGAGGGAGTTATTCAAACTCAATATCAAATCATGGAGGCAATGCATCAACTTCTGATCAATTTCAAAAAAGACGGAGCAAGCCGTAAGACTCCCGACAGTGTGCAGAAGAAAATTGACCTTCTCAACAAGTATTGGGCAGAATTTCAAAATAACCACGAGAAGATTCGTGAACGCGAAGATCCTTCTCATCAATACTTTGTGCAAGATTCCTATGAACAGACAAAGCAATTTTACAGAAGCACTAGGGAATTCTTTATCAAGTATTTAACTCAAGAACAAAAACCAGGTTCACCCGTAATCAAGCCGTCAGCCTTTACATTCGAGCTGGCACCATCGACCTCGAAGTCATCAGAGCCAAAACGCATTCAAGAGCAAGGTGCAGGTGGAGTTGAACGAGGTAACCAGTCACCCATTTCAATAAATGTGCCTGAAATAGCCGAGATCGCGAGCAACAGCAAAGCAGACGAGATGTTACGCAAACAAAGGAGCAACATCAAAGCGTTCCAAAGAACCGCGTCGAACATCAATGTGGACCTCCTCAAAGAAAAGTGGCAGTTTGAAGACGCCTTGAAGATGTTAGACTCAAGATGGATAGCAGTTGATTCGCTCTATTGGGACCTTGACAGTTTGCCCAATGAAACCAACGTGCAATATGAGATGTCTTACAATACGTGCGAACTCGTGTACAACCAAATGAAAGCAACCATCAACTCCAAAATGTGGTCAGTTACTCACCGAGAAATGTCGACGCCGAAGATCGAAATTCCAGCCTTTAGTGGTTACTACGAAGACTGGACAACATTCAAAGATTTATTTGTTGAGACCATCCATTCTAGTCCGTCTCTTTCTAACGCACAGAGAATGCAGTTTCTCAAAAGCAAAGTGAAAGGCGAAGCAGAGAAACTCATACAGCATCTATCAATCAGCTCGGAAAATTATGAGACTGCGTGGGAGATCCTCAACCGCAGATACAACAACAGAAAATTGATCTTCACGTCGCATCTCAATTCATTGCTCGGTGTTCCTATCACTCAACATTTATCAGCAGCATCAGTCAAAAAACTCCACGATACGACGAAAGAATGTATCAATGCAATCAAGAACCTTGGTGTAGACACGTCATCATGGGACCCAATTTTGGTACACTTGCTTTCGCAAAAGTTGGATTCGGTGACTCATAACGACTACCTAGAGTCACTGGCGGAGCCGCGCGAGTTACCCAACATAGAAGATTTCCTCGATTTTCTGGAAGGAAAATTTACATCATGGGAATCATCTCGTCGTAGGCCAGAAACATCAAAAACATCTCAGTCGGAGCCTGCACAGACAAACAAGAAATATCATTCATATAAAGCATTCAGCGCGAATCAGAACAAAAATTATGAGAATAAATCAAATTCATTGACAAAAGACAATGAAGGTACAAAAAACTGTCCACATTGCAATCAAGAGCACAAGTTGTTTTCGTGCAAAACATTTCTCGAATTACCGCCTGACGCAAAACGGAAAGCAGTTTCGAAATACAATTTATGCAAAAACTGCCTAAACGTACATACGAATGGCAAGGAATGTTCGTCAAGAAAAACATGCCGCGTCTGCAACTCAGATCATAATACACTGCTTCACGACGCTTACGGCAAATGGGCTGGACAGAAATCAAACAGCAACTCAGTGCAACAAACTACAGCTGACACTGATAGCAAGAAAACAACAAGTGACAGCAGCAATCACGTGTCTCAAGAAGATGTGTCAGAAACTCTGCTTACCACAGCATTAATCAAAGTGCAAGCATACGATGGGTCCCTGATAACTTTACGAGCGCTCGTTGATCAGGGTTCACAAACATCCCTGATAACGGAAAAAGCAGCACAGAAACTACGATTACCGCGTGGCCGCTGCAAAGGGGTCATATTCGGTGTCGGAGCGAAAGAAAATAATTGCAAAGGCGTCATACGAATCACGTGCAGTGCCATTCACGGTGATTATACATTTGACACCGATGTTTTCATAATGCGGAATTTGATCAACAATTTGCCAAACAAATCGTTCAGAAAACCAAAATCATGGACATTTATAGAAAATATCAACATGGCTGATCCAGATTTTCATGCGAGTCGTCCTGTAGACATTTTACTCGGGGCCGAGATATACTCCAACATAATCCAAGAAGGTATCATCAGGCACAACGAATCGCAACCAGTCGCACAGCAAACACGTTTGGGCTGGATTTTATGCGGAAACGTGCAAACAACATTTCAATGCAACGTTGTAATGAATAACATCGAAGACATTCAACAATTTTGGACAGTAGAAGACATAGCAGAAACCTCGGGAATGTCACAGGATGATCTGGATTGCTTGCAGCACTACAAGAACACAACAACTCGCGACGAAGAAGGTCGTTACATTGTTGAGCTACCGTTCGAACCAAATTTTCAAGAAAAGCTAGGCGCTACGAAACCCATGGCTTTGGCACAGTTCAGGCAACTTGAGAGAAAATTCAGCAAACAGCCACAATTAGCAGAAGCATACAAACAGTTCATTCATGAATATCAAGCAATGAATCATATGGTCGAGTGTACTAGTAACGTGACACCGACTTGCTATTTACCTCACCATTGTGTTCAGCGCGCCGATTCCACAACTACGGCATTAAGAGTAGTATTCAACGCATCGGCGAAAACATCCACGGGTCATACTCTGAATGACCTCATGAAGCGTGGCCCGAATTTACAGCAAGACCTCATGTCATTGATCTTGCGATGGAGGCAATATCAGTTCGCGTATACGGCGGATATAGAAAAAATGTATCGACAGATACTTTGCAACACTGAACATCAACCCTATCAGAAGATACTATGGAGGAACTGTCCTGACCAACGTTTACGTGAATATCAGCTCACGACAGTCACTTACGGCATGAAAGCAGCTCCATTCTTAGCTATGATGACTTTGAAACAGTTAGCAGCTGATGAAGGCCACAAGTATCGGCACAGCAGGGCAGCACAAGCGTTGCAAGAAGAATTCTATATGGATGACCTTGTAAGTGGAAGCTTCACTTTATCATCAGCCAAACAACTGCAAGGTGATCTGATCCAGTTACTCCGGGCGGGAGGTTTCAACTTACGTAAATGGTCGGGTAACAACGAAGAACTACTTCAAAACGTCAGCAGAGCGTCCTCAAATCAACCATCATTCGATTTCAAGCAAGCAGAATCAACAAAGACGCTCGGGCTGAAATGGAACCCCAATGAAGATACATTCTCGTTCGAGCTAAAAATAAGCAAAACAAAACCAACAGAAAAACATACCAAACGTTCATTACTATCAGATATATCAAAGATATTTGATCCACTCGGTTGGTTAGCTCCGATTACAACAAAATTAAAACTTTTATTCAAGCAAGTTTGGCTCTCCGACATTCAATGGGACGACCAGCTTCCGGTTGAAATAAGCACCGAGTGGGAAAAAATTAAAGTAGAACTACAAAACATCAGCCAGTTTGAAATACCAAGATGGTATCAGATAGGAGAGCAAGACATAATTCAACTGCACGGCTTCTGCGATGCATCAATTAAAGCATATGCATGTGTCGTGTATTGTAAACTTGATGCCAACATTACACTCGTCGCTGCAAAAACAAGACTTGTACCAGAGAACAGAAAGCTCACTTTGCCACGTCTAGAGCTGAGTGGGGCGCATTTACTTACAACACTTATGCGAAAAATACAGCAAGCCCTCAATGGACGCAAAATCAAAGTTTTTGGTTGGAGTGACTCTACTGCAGTTCTCGGCTGGATACAAGGAAACATCAATCGCTGGACACCATTCGTAGCGAACAGAGTCAAACAAATCAAAGACGTCATACCATCAGACAGTTGGTATTATATAAAATCAGCTGACAACCCAGCTGATTGTGCCAGCCGTGGCATCACAACAGAGCAATTGAAGCAACATAATGTGTGGTGGAGCGGCCCGCAATTTCTCCCTGGATTCGATGAGTCAACAGCAACAGAGAAGTGCGTCTACGTCACGGATCAAGAGGAGCGAAAATCAAAACAAAGCAACGTCACAATTCATCAACCTCATAGCGATGATGTCATACAATCCACACTACAAAGAAACAGTAACTTGACACGCGCCGTGCGCGTGCTTGCATGGGTGCTACGTATCACACAACGTCACAGCGAGCGCACTGCTTACTTGAACGGAAATGAATTAGAAACCGCAAAACATATGATAATAAAATATGTACAAGAAACGGAATTTTCTGAAGAAATAAGCAAGCTACAAAAGCAGGAGCAAGTACCTAGCAAAAGCAAAACTTTGTGCCTCAACCCGTTTTTGGACAAGGATGGACTTTTGAGAGTGGGAGGCAGACTCAAGCATGCGAATATTGATGAAGATATGAAACATCCACTGATCATACCACACAGCAGCCATGTTACTGACCTCATTATCGACCAAGCCCACCGCCGCACGTTTCACGCGGGGGCTCGGACGACGCTCGCTAGTATCAGACAAAACTACTGGATATTAGGCGGAAACAGAGCTGTAAAGAAGCGCCTACATGCATGCATTACGTGTAAGAAGCATAAAGCCGTCATACAAAAGCAAATGATGGGGCACTTACCTGAATCTCGGAGCAATCCTTCGCGTCCTTTTCAGCACACCGGCGTTGACTTCACAGGATACGTTGACGTGAAACTGAATAAAGGGCGAGGAGTGAAGACAAGTAAGGGATACATCGCAGTGTTCGTGTGCATGGTGACCAAAGCTGTGCACCTCGAACTCGTATCAGACTTAAGTTCATCTGCATTCTTAGCTGCTTTAAAACGCATGTCTTCACGTCGGGGAAAACCACATCATATCTACAGCGACAATGGCACCAATTTTGTTGGGGCCAATAGAGCACTGCAGCAAGAATTAACAGAACTACGCAAGACATTCAACGACGAGTTTCATACAGAGATCAATGAGTTGGGAATACAGTGGCATTTTAATGCCCCCGCCTGGCCAAGTGCAGGAGGCCTATGGGAAGCAGCAGTAAAAAGTCTGAAGCACCATCTTCGACGTGTTGTTGGCGAGCAAAAACTCACGTTCGAAGAATACAGTACTTTACTGGCCCAACTCGAAGCATGTCTCAACAGTCGGCCGCTGTGCGCACTTACAGAGGACCCAGATGACTTGAATTATCTAACTCCTTCACACTTTTTGAGCAGCGGTCCTATACTGACTATCATAGATACCGAACAAGATGAAAGGACACGGTGGAAGCGAACACAGAATATTTTTGAGGATATTTGGAAAAGGTGGCAATCCGAATATCTCGCGATACTCTCATCAAGAACTAAATGGCAGAGACCTCACAAAAACGTACGAGTAGACGACGTTGTCATCATTCATGAGCCTAACCTCCCCGCGGGAAGATGGGCTCTGGGCAGAGTCACTGAGCTACATCCCGGTACCGATGGACTGGTCAGGGTTGTTACACTGAAAACAAAAAATGGGTACCTCAAGCGCCCAGTGATTAAACTGTCAGTGTTGGTATCTGACCCAAAATCAAGTACAGTAACCGAGCAGACAGGGAAAATGACAGACACCCAAAATATCAAGACCAAGGACAACCAATCAAATTGACTAAAAAAAAAAAAAAAAAAATCGCCGTCGTGCCGATATCAGATTACATCGCGATTAACTTACGCAAAGACACCTATCTGGCAATGATGGCGAGAGACATACAGCAATGTGTCCAGTACGACGAGTCTACTCGCCTCTGTCACTCCCGAAAACCCATTTTCCAGTTTAAGTCAGAAGACAGCATGTGTACCAAAGCTAAGGGCACAAACAGATGTCTTACAAACATAGCAGCATGCCGCAATAATTGGATGGAATTGAACAAAATAAATACTTATCTTTATTATTGTTGCGGGCAGTGTGCACTACGTATCATATGCGAGCATCAGATTACCGCAATACAAATCGCTAAGGCCGGGGTCATAGCACTGGATTCAGATTGCGTAATTAAAGGAGAAGACTTTACCGTTTTTACACACAAACTGGGATACTCAGAAATTAAAACTACTGTTGACCTGGAATCACAGCAAATCGCACCTATCAATCATATCATCAACGTCACCTTGCCACAAGTGGAGATCAACATCACTGATCACGGAACCTCATTGCGGCACATCAAAGAACAGATCGAGCAGATGAAATCAGAAAACGCCTTGAACTCAGGAATTTCAAGCCACGATATCCATCAATATTCAGTAATCTACGTGTTGGTGGCGGGCACTGCACTAGTCGTCGCAGTTTATCTGTGTCGGTGGATTTGTCATCGTCGTCGGCAGAGGAGCGCCAACTTACATTCGGACCCCGAGGCACAGCCTGCGGCGCCGCCGGCGCGTAGACAGCACGTGGCCCCCGTCGTCAATCCGACGCCACGCACTAGAGGTTCAAATCAGCCACGAGAAGAGGCCGTTGAATTAAGAAACTTTTCTAACTTACTCAGCAGCATCAAGCGCCACAAGAAGGCAGCTGCTTTCGTCACACCGGTGTCTGGTGACAGCGACTAATTCAAGTTATGGCTCGAATAGATTTAAGTCATGTATTGTAACTTGGGTGAAATTTATAAGTTTAGCATTTAAGCACTCTGTAAACTCATTCTCATCATCCACTATCATCTCTCTCGCCGGGGAATATGTACGAGTCATGTATCGTACATGGCACGCGCCATAGCGTCAGCACTTTCCGTCGCCTTGCACAAATTATAGTGCAGCGCGACAGTACTAAATCAACCTTCATATTCAGCTGTACTCATTTCACATAGCAACAATATTCATAATTAGCATTAGTTACGTGGTAGTTAATTATACACAATAAACCATCATCTTTGACTATCCGTGACTCATTCAGTTAACATCCAAGGTGTGTGCGACCCAATCAGCAGCGCATACAGTATCCCCTAAAAGGTTTATTGGATTCCCTTAACGTTCCTGAAAAAAATTCATGCACCGGTCTTTGACATACTGAATTCACCCTATCAGTTTGCGGAGGGCTGTCCCTTACACCCTGTATACTTTAAAAAAAGATCCAAATCGGTCCAGCCATTTTCGAGTAATCAGGGAACATACATAAAAAAAAAAATAAACAAGAATAAAATTTAAAAAACTGTAACCCGACTACGGAAAAATAAAATTGATCTAAAAAGTTGAAAATATTTATTTACTTAAACAATAATGACATAGATATTGTAATGACCAGGGTTCAAGTAACTGATTATTAAAAGAAGAACATAGGTGGTTTTACAATTTAATGAACAAATCTACCATTTGTAAACTAGATACTAACACCTTATAAACTATAATCCAGTTTGATTGACTACAACAACCGTAGCGGAAAATTAAATAAAGGTAAACAACATGCAAATAAAAAAAAAACAAAAAGTATCTTGAACAAAATAAAAGGGAAATCTTCAAGCTGAATCCTTGTAGATTTCCTAACCCGGCGCTATGTCCAGAGACCATTCGGCCTCTTAAATACCGTGGCAAATATGTCGGACTGTACTTCGCAATAAATCAATATTATGCTGCCTTATCAACCGAAGTCGGACCTTAATCCACAATTATTATGTCTGGACGATAAGGGCGTTTCCGTAAGCTGAGGACAAAACGAGAATAATCAGCCTTGCAAAAATCTCCAATCATCCAACCTACACTTCGTTAAATAGACGCAAACACTTACCCCGTTTCACTTCCACTACTCACACAAATTCACAATATTGCACCAACGACAATACGTATTAAGTATCGGTAGAAATTTCCAAACAATGATAACTTTAATTTCCAGAAATAATGCAAATTAATTACGGAGCAACCGTTAGTTTTCTGTCTTCACCAATTGACATTTTTTCGGTAGGTATAATTATTTTACTACCACCGTCACTTCTCAATAGTCCAATAATTATGTTAATAAAACTTCTGTGGCGAGCCTAGTAACGCCACCTAGCATTGGACTCGAGAAGTAAATGATCGATCACTACAATATCCCCTCTCCTCTAAAGAATCCAACTGGATTCAAACCAAACGTTTAAGGTCACAAGAATGCCATTTTCCTAAATCTTTGCCTCTGAAACTCTGTAATCTGTAAACGTCGCCTGATATCTTCTCTGATATGACTGCTTTTTCAAATTTAGGGGCCAATTTAGACATGAAAGCTTTGTTAGCATTCGATAAGAGCTTCGTGCGTTTCCAAACTAGATCACCAACTTTATAGTCACATATGCGACGTCTCTTATTGTACTGTTCGCTGTTGGTATCATGTGATTGCCGTATCCTTTCACAAACTTCGTCATAAATCTTACTTCTGAAAGCTATATTTCTTTCAAATTTTTCTTTGTCGAAGGTAATCGGCTTGTCTGGTTCAAAGCTATAGGGTTTCATGCCCTGGGCCGTCGTCTCGCGTCCAAAAAACAAATAAGCTGGGGTTTTTCCCGTCACTTCATGAACCGATGTTCTGATCGCATGTCCTATGTGCGGTATATACTTATCCCATTCTTTGTGATTATCTTCAACGTAAGAAGCTATAGCCGAGCCAATGACTTTGTTTACCCGCTCAGTGGGGTTGGCCTGAGGATGGTAGTAAGGGGTATACCATAGTTTTACACCGTACCCTGAAACTAGATCCTTAAAGTGGTTGGATACAAATTGCTTTCCATTGTCACAAACTATTACACTAGGGGTCCCAAACATTAAAAATATATGTTCCTCCAGTATTTGAACTATCGTTGATGATTTTCCATTCCTGAGTGGATACAGAAAACAGAATTTGCTGAACCAGCATGTTATGACTAGCAGCATAGTATTGCCATGCTTAGATTTCGGAAAGGGCCCCATTAGATCCATAGATATAATTTGAAAAGGTTCTGTTACCTCTCGTTGCTTTCCCATTAAACCAGATGGCCTACTTTGTGAGTGCTTGTATTTTGCACATACTTCACATTTCCGTACGTAGTTTTTCATGTCCTGGATCAACGTTGGCCAAAAATAGTTCTGTCTCGCGCGATTGACCGATTTTTTAACACCAAAGTGACCAGATGTGGGGTCATCATGACATTCCTTTAGGATTTCTTGACGAAGTTTTACTGGAATCACAAGTTTCCAACTGTCGTTCTCATTAGGAAATTGTTTCAATCTCATGTATTTCCACAGTTGTCCTTGACTGACTTCCCAATCCGGGTCATTCTTCCCAGCTAGCACCAAGTCCTCTTTTAATTTGTACCACTCATCTTTGTCTTCTGGTTTTATCTCTAATATATTAATTTCTTCTTCAATTGCTCTTGATAAGGCATCCGGTACCGTGTTATATTTACCTTTGCGATGGACTATTTCGTAATCAAATTGTTGTAAGCGCATAGCCCACCTTGCCAAACGCCCATGAGGGTCCTTATTACGGTGTAGCCACTGAAGGGCACTATGGTCTATTATAACCTTAAAATGATTCCCTTCAACATATGGACGAAATTGCTCTACAGCATGCAGAACACTTAATAGTTCTCGCTCTGACGCCGAGTACTTGCATTCTCTTTCCGACAGTTTTCTGCTCGTGTACGCAATGGGAACCTCCAGGCCATCGGCTTTTTGAATTAATACTCCACCAGTCCCCCTGTTAGAAGCGTCACACTGAACTAAAAAGGGTTTTGTGAAATCTGGCACTCTTAATACTGGTGTGGAAGTCAAGGCAGTCTTTAGATTTAAGAAAGAATCTTCAGCCTCTTTATTCCACATAATACGTTTAGTCTTCTTGCCTCCCTTAGTTAGTTCATGAAGTGGAGCTGCGACAATGGCAAAATTTTCCACAAATCGCCTGTACCAACTAGCTAGACCAATAAATCGCTTTAGCTCCGTGTAAGTTGTAGGCCTGGGATAGTCGAGAATAGCTTTTACTTTGTCCGGGTCCGTACGTAATCCTTCCTTGTCTACAATATAACCTAAGTATTTTAAAGAGGATCTCGCAAATACACATTTCTCTAGGTTGATCGTTAATCCTGCTTCCTTAAGCTGATTTTTCACATGTGTCAATGACGATAAATGGCTGTCAAAGCTGTCGTCACATATGACGATATCATCCAAATAACTGAACACTCTACTTTCAAATTCCGGCGTGAACAAGCGATCCATTAACCGTTGTTGTGTTTGAGACGCATTGCTTAGTCCAAATGGCATGACTTTGAACTGATAAAGGCCTTTTCCGGCGAGACCAAAAGCAGTCTTTTCCTTGCTTGTTTCTTCTAGCGGTATCTGCCAGAATGCTGATCGAAGATCAATAGTCGACAGGAACTGAGCGTTTTTCAGACCGTCTAAGATGGTGGTAACTCTAGGCAAAGGATAGGAATCTTTTACTGTTACCTTATTTAATTGGCGACTGTCGAGGCACAATCGATTCTTCCCCGAAGATTTCTTCACCAGTAATACAGGAGAACGCCATGAACTAAAAGAGGGTTCTATTACATCATTGTCCAGCATATCCTGGATTTCCTTTTCAAGTTCTGCCATAATTGGAGGAGCAAAGGGGTACTGTCTATGTTTGATGGGCAAGCTGTCCCCGGTGTCAATTCTATGCTTGATCAACGATGTCCTTCCTAAACCTTTGCCAATCTCTGCTGCCATTTCCTCTAACAATTTGTCAAGGCGCTCCTTTTGTTGATCAGTAAGTTCATCCCGCGAAATCACTGGTTGTGAGACGTTGATTTGTGTAATGTCAGCAATCGATTTCCCAGCACCAACAGCTAAATTAAATGACTCAAAAAAATTCATACCTAAAATAATATCATGTTTTAAGCAGTCCATGATAAAAAAATCTACCACGTTATATTTTCCCGTAAACTCAATAGGCAAATGAACAATGGAATCCATTGTATGGTAGGTGCCATCAGCCGTTGAGATCATTTCTTTGTCGACTTTATGTCCTGAAAATCCTAATTTCATAATTTTTATTGCAAATTTCTGTGAAATCACTGAGACAGTTGCTCCAGAATCCAACAACCCCACAAACGACTGATTTAAAACTTTTATTTCAGCATAATAACGATTGTCTTGACTATGCTTATTAATATTACTGATCTTTCCTGTTTTAAAAAAACTCGAAACTGTATGTAGCCATTGCTGCCAGTCATCCGAGGTTGAATGACTTAGTTTTTCGGGGTACGATCGGCTGGCATCGACTCCGAATTGTCGTTTCCCTTATCGGTAGTGTTGCATGAACATTTTTTTGTCGTTTTCCCGAAACGTCCACATCTATAGCAGAAGAGTCTTTGTTTTGGCAATTTACAATCCCTGAAACGATGACCTGGAGTTCTGCAGTTCCAGCATTTTGTTAGAAGTACCTCCTTATCATTTATGGCTGCTAGCTCAGTCGTGTTTTCATTTCGTGATGTCTTCGAAGTACCTCCCTTATATGCTAAATCCCTTTCCAGAGATTGCTCACTTACAGTAGGTTCCTTGAAATTATCACAGCTTAACTTAGTGCGTTCAATTATTCTTAAGACTGATATTAATTCACTCACTGAATCAAACGTGTCTCGGCATATGGCCTTCTGAAAGTAGGGTTGTAAATTCCTCCTAAGGATCATCAATTTTTGGTTTTCAGGAATGGGAATCGGTAGCCGATTAAACATATTCTGCATAATTGCTATATAAACCAAAATACTTTCCTGATTACTTTGGGTTCTCCGTTTAATCTCCTCTAATAGCTCCTCTTGGTAGTACGGTTGCTGAAATGTGTCCAACAGTAGCCTCACTAATTGAGACCAATTTGTCACTAAACATTTATTGGCCCTAAACCATATTAATGCTTCTTCTTCGAAGAAGTCTATGGCATATCGAAATAAGTCTTCATCGCCAGCATTCCGTGCCTCTTTAAGTTCATCAATTCTTTCTAAGAACGCGTTCACACTTACGGTACCCTTACCACTAAATTTGACACCCCAATCTTTAATGGGAATTAACTTCCGTTTGTGGAAACCATCGTCAAACGTGGAAGACCTTTGTAAGCCCGGATGACGTGAGGAAAGTCTCTCTAATGTGACTCGTGGTATGTTAGTGTTGGCAACAGTAGATTGCGAGGCACGATTCTGGTGAAATTCCGTGTCACAATTCTTTGGTACGTAAGTTTTACCAGAGTTTCGGCACTTTTCCAATTGTTCCATTATCTGTATAGCCTCTTCGCCTAGAGTCTTCTGTAAAATATCTTTATCATGTTCAGAAATTACATCCTCTTCCTCGCCTTCTTCTTGCTCAAGCTGCCTTAGTGATGACATGGTATCCTGGATGTTTTTTAGCAATGCCAAATGTTTCTCTTTCTCAATGTCACAGGTCTCAGAAGGTATAATGAGTTTAGCACGGTTCGACAAGTGTGTCAAACGAGAGTGAATACGTCTAAAAAACGAATGTTCAGGACTGTGCGATACTTCAGTTATAAGTGAAATTATTGCCGATAATTTATTTTCACAAAATGATATTTCATTACTTGGGTTATCAATGCTGGATTTAGGAACCTTAAAGGAAATAGTTGACTCGCCCGACTGCTCTCGAACTAAAATTTCCCTCAAAAATTTCCGCATGGTCGCCACGGTCTTACAATCCGAAATCCCTCGACAAGCCAATTCAAACTCAAGTTCATCTTTATGAAGTGCATTGACATCCATGATCAGACACAACAATACAATTTCAATAAAAAGTAGCAAACTTAAAATAACACGTTAGTATGGTTTCTGTTCCGAATTACAGTGGTATAAACAACAAAACTTATCAAACTTACAACGAAATTACTTTTACAAGGCGAGTTGTATACTAACGTTTGCCCAGGATAAATACCTAAATACACAGAATAATAACGGTTATACACCTTGTTTATCTTTCATTCAGTTAACCCGTGGGCGCCAATGTAATGACCAGGGTTCAAGTAACTGATTATTAAAAGAAGAACATAGGTGGTTTTACAATTTAATGAACAAATCTACCATTTGTAAACTAGATACTAACACCTTATAAACTATAATCCAGTTTGATTGACTACAACAACCGTAGCGGAAAATTAAATAAAGGTAAACAACATGCAAATAAAAAAAAAACAAAAAGTATCTTGAACAAAATAAAAGGGAAATCTTCAAGCTGAATCCTTGTAGATTTCCTAACCCGGCGCTATGTCCAGAGACCATTCGGCCTCTTAAATACCGTGGCAAATATGTCGGACTGTACTTCGCAATAAATCAATATTATGCTGCCTTATCAACCGAAGTCGGACCTTAATCCACAATTATTATGTCTGGACGATAAGGGCGTTTCCGTAAGCTGAGGACAAAACGAGAATAATCAGCCTTGCAAAAATCTCCAATCATCCAACCTACACTTCGTTAAATAGACGCAAACACTTACCCCGTTTCACTTCCACTACTCACACAAATTCACAATATTGCACCAACGACAATACGTATTAAGTATCGGTAGAAATTTCCAAACAATGATAACTTTAATTTCCAGAAATAATGCAAATTAATTACGGAGCAACCGTTAGTTTTCTGTCTTCACCAATTGACATTTTTTCGGTAGGTATAATTATTTTACTACCACCGTCACTTCTCAATAGTCCAATAATTATGTTAATAAAACTTCTGTGGCGAGCCTAGTAACGCCACCTAGCATTGGACTCGAGAAGTAAATGATCGATCACTACAATATGTACATATTTGTAATGTGCTCGTCAAGACCTTTCTTTTAATACCAAACATATCATGATTATCTCAATTTAATTTTTTTCGAGGTCAGAAATTTACGTGTAAAGTTCACCATATTAAATTTAGGAAGACATTATGTAGCCTATGTTACACGGACCATTATTACGAATCTATCGATACCTCATTCATCAAAATCCGTTCAGTAATTCAGGCGCTACAGTGGAACACACGTAAATACATACTTTTAAACAGACTTATATACATACATAGACTGCTATAATCATAACTCTTCCTTTTGGCTTTTGCCGTAGTCGGGTAAAAAAGGTTCCGACTAAATTGAGAACCTCCTAATTTTTGAAATTGGTTAAAAAGCAGGTTATCTTATCATTTTGTGTTAATTTAGATGATGTCAAAAAGTACAAGTGTTAACCGACTTCTGTTGCTGACCGTACATTACGTCGGAACCACCGGCCCTTCGTAGACCGGCCCACACCGGCCCACACCGGCCCACACCGGCCCACACCGGCCCGCCGGTACACACCAGCAAGGCCGCTACCGCCGGACCGGTATATCAAAGTTAAAGAGGAATTTAGAATTATGCAGGAGATGGGAATATGTAGGCCCACGAAGGCCTACGGGTCGCTGGTTATGTATTATAACCTCATTTACCTATTGGATATTGTACAGTTAACCGAACGTTCATGGTAGCAACTAGTTATCACTGACATGCGCTCGGCCGGACCGACATTTACTTGTACACCTAAATGAGATTTGAAGTCATCGTCCACATAAAGTCGTTATATTTTTCAAGATTACATTAAAATTAAATTAAATACAAATAGCCTTTATTAACTAAGAAAGTTTAAATGTTACTTGCAAAATAAAAAAATAAATAAAAATCTGTATCTTGCTTTTCTCAGTGTGTATTTCGGCAAATAAAGGCCTACTCAAATCTTTCCATTGAGCTCTGTCCCAAGTTTACATTACTGATAACACAACTTTTTAAAGTAAAGAAGAAACTAAAATTCAACGTTTCAACTACCTCAGCCGTAGCGGAAGGCAATGTTAACGATAAAACATAACAAAACCATTGTATATTAAACACAGAAATGATGCCGCATCACGGAGCGATATAGTCGCTGCGGTAACGTTCAGGCTCTCCCACGGGAGCGATCTGAGCGGTCGGAGCGGACGGCGCGGAGTGGAGCGAGCAAAACGTACTAGAACGTCAGAGCTCACATAATCATACTTGCTAATATTTGAGTTGTGCCAACTCTAACAGCATTTACATAGGTTTTCATATGAAGGCCCAACTATCGAACCAATAGTATGTGTTGTGTGCTTGTGTGTGTTGTGTTGTGTACACACGGCTGCTGTGTGTGTTGTGTTGTGTACACACGGCTGCTGTGTGTGTTGTGTTGTGTACACACGGCTGCTCAGCGTCTAACACTAACAACTACGTCATGCTGAGAAGTTTATCTGTGTTACTGTATTGTAATAGCAAATTCAATGTTACAGAACGGTACTTTAGTTTGTAATAATAAAACAGACAATTTTATAATATATTCAAATTCCTGTGACAAAATTACAAAAATATTTTTGGAACACAAAACAAAAACAAGCAAACGAAAAAAGATATTTTTCACATTTCAAAATGGAGCCATACCGCCGCCATAATGGAGCCATACCGCCGCCATAATGGAGCCATACCGCCGCCATAATGGAGCCATACCGCCGCCATAATGATTTTTTTCAAAAAAAAATACAGTCAGTGATGTAAGGATTCAAACGATAATCCATACATTCAAATCTGTTCAGGCATTTAAAAGTTATGGTGGAATAAAGTAACTCACATACATACAAACATACATCAACCCTGAAAACATTACACTCCTTTTTGGGCAGTCGTGTAAAAATAAAAAGAAGTGAAATCCCACCAAAAACATTTTCATGTAAAGTGTCGTTTCGCTACCGTCACATGGACGTGGTGAAACATTTACTTCTCTGTTAAGTATACAATAGTTCTTGTAGTAAGGAAACGGCCAAGCCTTATATTTTGACTAAGGTGTAGAGTTTGTGAAGTCAGGGCGTGTAGAGATAGAAGCTTGGCTCTACATGAGATCTGATAACTTTTTGACAGTGCGAGCCTGGTCTCGTCTTGGCAACATTTTAAATGAAAATGTTTTTGGTGATATAGAGGCCCGAGGAACAGGGTGTAAAGTTCACTCATCCTCCATAGAAAAGGGAGGAGCCTCCGACCAGACGGGTGTCGTGTCTGGTGGCTACTGCCCGACGGTTGATGTCGGGACGTTGTGTACATGCTATAATATTTTGCGTGACCTCAGTGTGATGCGTAGTTTGCATGTGGCGATGTAGATGCCGCCACAGTGGGATATTAATTTCAACTCGATATCTCCACGTGTTCCTGACAGACGGATGGACAACGAAGTGATCCTATAAGGGTTCCGTTTTTTCCGTTTGAGGTACGGAACCCTAAAAACGCTCGTAAAAATTACACACGAATGCTCAAAACTTTTACTAAAACAAAGAAAAAGAACGGAAAGTATTTTCGATCAGACAGGATAATTAGCCACAGACGGCTTTTATTGTTTCAGTTGGCAACGGAGCAGACGGCGCTAGGACTCTAGACTATGCGGTAGTGGGACACGCACGGAACGTGCCAGAGGTTGTAATTATTGTTTCAGTTGGCAACGGAGCAGACGGCGCTAGGACTCTAGACTATGCGGTAGTGGGACACGCACGGAACGTGCCAGAGGTTGTAATTATTGTTTCAGTTGGCAACGGAGCAGACGGCGCTAGGACTCTAGACTATGCGATAGTGGGAACACGCACGGAACGTGCCAGAGGTTGTAATTATTGGAGGGATTTTGGTTTTATTCAAATGTATAAGTAATATTATAACGATTTGCTTCATAAAAACACAGTCAGCAGTAAATGGATTGCTAATGTAGGTAAAAAAAACGCGAGAGATTGTTGTTTTTAATATTGGGGCACACGGGGGCGTGCACACATTGTGTTATAATTTGTTTTAAACTTATTATTGATTGATGTAAGGTATAAAAGAATGAGCACTCACATGTGACATGTATCTCTAGCTTGGCAGCCATGACATGCGTGGCTGCGGCGGGGGGCGCGGGGGGTGCGGGCTGCGGGGCCGCGGGGGGCGCGGGGCGCGCGGGCGTGCGCTGGCGCGCGTCGCACTGCAGCGTGGCGTTGTGCAGCTCGCGCGCCGCCGTCACCACCGCGTGCGACACCGACACGCCTTCTGTGCCCAACACAACCAGCCGTAATACTCTACTGTTGGAAATATGTAGGTATATGCGTCTCCTATCGCACGCCATTTAAGCAGCTCCCACCGCTGATGAGGAAGCGATTTTTTTCTCGCTCAAGAGACGTACAATAGTTATAAGTCCCGTGTTAGTAAAAGATCTCTTTTACACATCAATATTATTGATCGCTGACTGTTCACACTGCCGCGCCGGCAAAAACTAACACATTTGTTCGTTTCTTGAGCGAGATAATAGTCGATAGCTAGTCGATGCTCTGGGGCTCTCATCCAGTTTCTGCCAGTCACTCGGGGGCTCTCATCCAGTTTCTGCCAGCCACTCGGGGGCTCTCATCCAGTTTCTGCCAGTCACTCGGGGGCTCTCATCCAGTTTCTGCCAGTCACTCGGGGGCTCTCATCCAGTTTCTGCCAGCCACTCGGGGGCTCTCATCCAGTTTCTCAAATTTTTATGGTTCTTTCCTCAAAAGACCATTTCAGACTGGATCTACATGGTCCTCACATGATCTGACCAAGATTATGTCTGGACTTTAAAAGAGACTTTGACCCCTGAGTTTGTTTCGCCATTTCTTCTCAGGGTAGTCAGATAGGAAATGTCGACTTCATCTAGCTTATTTAAAAAAAAAAAAAAAAATATGACGTGTAAAAGTGATTTCGATATCCTATTTACAGAATAAACAATTTCATTTCATTTCATTTCATTTCATTTCATTTCATTTCATTTCATTTCTGCCAGTCACTCGGGGGCTCTCATCCAGTTTCTGCCAGTCACTCGGGGGCTCTCATCCAGTTTCTGCCAGCCACTCGGGGGCTCTCATCCAGTTTCTGCCAGCCACTCGGGGGCTGTCATCCAGTTTCTCCCAGTCACTCGGGGGCTCTCATCCAGTTTCTGCCAGTCACTCGGGGGCTCTCATCCAGTTTCTGCCAGCCACTCGGGGGCTCTCATCCAGTTTCTGCCAGCCACTCGGGGGCTCTCATACAGTTTCTGCCAGTCACTCTGGGCAAGTCGTTGCTCCATCTTCCTTTCGTTTGTCGATTCTCTGACTCAAGACTTTTGTTCAATGACGTCCCAAGTTTAAACAGAAATTAGTACTTAACAAAGTTGATCAGTTAGAGGCAAATGATGTGTGGAATGTGTTCACTTACCAATGGAGTAGTTGGTGTGATGTATCCTGAGGTAGGGGCGGTGGTCGAGCGCCGGCTCCAGAGCCAGCAGCCGCCACGACAGCTCGGGGGGAGGGACGCCACCTGCACGCACTCAATTTGTTAGTGCACTGTGACACAGAGTAGTGCATACATGGAGTGTTAGTGTCTGCACTTGTGAGTGAGCTAGAACTGTAATGCTTGCAGTCTGAACGATAACATGCAGTATAGCATGTTATCGTTCAGACTTTAACGCCTTTAAAGTAGCAACACAAACAATAATATTTTTTAAATGTAGCAACACTGGTCATGGTCAGGTATCTGACAACTCGCACTGAAATTTTGTACATGGGAATTTTCGAATTTCTTTTTACAACATGTAACAGTAATTCTGTTACTTTTGAAGATAGTTAATTGCAAAGTAAGTGGAATATAAGAGAGTGTGGGTCCTTCTAACAGTTTTATTGTACGAAAAGTAAACAGTCAATTTATTGAATTTCATGAATATACTGCGGAACCCTTGATTACCTTCAGCGACGCAGCGTACTTCTAGCTCAGTCTTGTCTCGCACGGGCACCCAGGTGTTGCCGGCGTCCAGGCGCCGCCCGTCTACTGCCAGGTACACAGACCGCACCGGCTCTATGGGCACATACTGTAGTTAATGCTTATCCTTCGTTAAAAAAAATCTTCTTTAAGTCTGGCAAAATTAGCTTTCGTCTATTAGTTTGTAGCTACTCGTCTACAGATCGTATTTTACAACCGGTCTTGATAAAACTTGGTATACAGACGAATTTATAGATTTTTTTTTTGTAATCGAGGATTTTTGATTGGACGGGTATTTCCTCCATAAACGGGCAAAAAAGGGACTACTGGATATCTCCACCTTATTAGATACGATTTCAATAGTTCTTTTTTATTTGAACGGTAGTAACTTTAAATTGGTCTATTAAGAAGAAGATCTATTAAGGATCTTCGGCGTGATGAGTAGAAAAGCTTATCAAAATGCAGTAAATTGCTTACTTTTATTATATTTCTACCAGTGAAATTGGCCCTTTAACGTAGGGATTGATGAAGCACCTGGGACCACCTTCTCATCACAAAACTAGAGAATTCTGAGAACAATTATCAGAATTCTCAAAAACGAGGCTATAGAACCAATATTAATGTTAGTTTTAAGATAAGGTCACTTGATGGCGATACTGATGTGCACCGCTAGACGATTGGTATAAGTATATATATTGCAAAAAAGTTTGTGCTCGCGAGGTCTACGTTCGCAGAACTACTAGTTTGTGCTCGCGAGCTCTACGTTCGCAGAACTACTAGTTTGTGCTCGCGAGGTCTACGTTCGCAGAACTACTAGTTTGTGCTCGCGAGCTCTACGTTCGCAGAACTACTAGTTTGTGCTCGCGAGGTCTACGTTCGCAGAACTACTAGTTTGTGCTCGCGAGGTCTACGTTCGCAGAACTACTAGTTTGTGCTCGCGAGGTCTACGTTCACAGGACTACTAGTTTGTGCTCGCGAGGTCTACGCTCGCAGAACTACTAGTTTGTGCTCGGGAGGTCTACGTTCGCAGAACTACTAGTTTGTGCTCGCGAGGTCTACGTTCGCAGAACTACTAGTTTGTGCTCGCGAGGTCTACGCTCGCAGAACTACTAGTTTGTGCTCGCAAGGTCTACGCTCGCAGAACTACTAGTCTGTGCTCGCAAGGTCTACGGTCGCAAAACCACTAGTTTGTGCTCGTAAGGTCTACGCTCGCAGAACTACTAGTTTGTGCTCGCGAGGTCTACGTTCGCAGAACTGCTAGTTTGTGCTCGCGAGGTCTACGTTCGCAGAATTACTAGTTTGTGCTCGCGAGGACTACGTTCGCAGAACTACTAGTATGTGCTCGCGAGGTCGACGTTCGCAGACCTACTAGTTTGTGCTCGCGAGGACTACGTTCGCAGAACTACTAGTATGTGCTCGCGAGGACTACGTTCGCAGAACTACTAGTATGTGCTCGCGAGGTCGACATTCGCAGACCTACTAGTTTGTGCTCGCGAGGTTTACGTTCACAGAACTACTAGTTTGTGCTCGCGAGGTCTACGTTCGCAGAACTACTAGTTTGTGCTCGCAAGGTCTACGTTCGCAAAACTACTAGTTTGTGCTCGCGAGGTCTGTGTTTGCAGAACTACTAGTTTTAAATACTTTGTTATAGTTCTAAATCCTAAGACTATCATAATAACTAGTAGTTCTGCGAACAGTAGACCTCACGAGCACAAACTTTTTTGCAAAAATGAATACACCTCAAAAGTTATGTAAAACGGGATATTTACCATGTTTTATTTTTTCATCAGATCTTCACGGAATTTTTTTGAGACCTACCTTAAGTAACTACCTTTCAAATAAAAATAGAACCATTGAAATCGGATCCCACAAGGCAGGGATATCAAGTAGCCCCTTTTTGTCCCTGTCCAATCAAAAATCCCCGACGGCAAAAAAAATCTATGAAGCCGTAAAATCTGTCCAAGTTTCGTCGGGGGCCTAAAACGGCCACATTATCGGTTGTAAAATACAACCTGTACAGCAGCAGCAACAAACTGACAGAAAGCTAATTTCGCCAGACTGAAGCAGAGACGCTTCGCTCGCCCGGTCAATAAGCCCACACATTCACAAGTATAAAGAAAGATCAAGATCCTCACCATAAATCAGCAACTTAGTTGGCTTCCCCGACACAGTCTTCCCGTTGTGGTCGGTATACGTGCAGCGCCACGCGGCGGCGTCTCCCCTGGTGGCGCGGCCCACCACGACGGCAGCACCGTCGCGCCACACCCCCTCCCCGCCGGCGGGCGCGCCCCCGCCCCGCACGCTCGTCAGCTCGCCGTCCTTGTACCAGCGGACGTCACTCGAGTTGCTGACGTCACACTCGATGCGCGCGCGCGCGTGTGCTTCTACTAGCAACTCGCGGTCGTATTTTGGTACCTGTAGGAGACAATGGTTTACTCAATACATCACTAAAAATTCTACAAGGATCGATTTAGTATCGTACTAGTAAGAGATCTAGTCGGAGTCTACTTCAAAATGTATACTAATTGATTTCTGGTTTTCATCGTTCAAAATGGACAATTTGATTATGTTTATAGCGCGATCGACTGTAATATGGTAGCACCTTATACCGCACCGCATCAGTGGTCTTTGTGTGAGTTTTTATACTTACTCGATCGCGTTAACGTTAACTTACGTCAATTTGTGTGAAATATTTGTGTTTCCCATTTCAGTCACCAGACGGCGCTTATTCAGTTTCAGTACAAATTGAAGTGTACGTTGTTGTAATTTAGTAAGTATAAAAACTCGCACTAAGGCCTCTGACAACACAAATATCATATAAATAAAAGATTGAATCCAAATTTAAATATTCTCCTAGTGGTAGCACACAGTTGATATTGCACTGACTACGATCTCTCCATATAATGGGCTCTGCAAGACAGCCTGAGTGCTGACTAACAACTGTCCCGCTTCTAATAGAAAACGGGAATTGTTTGTATTTCAGACAATAAGAGCTTCCGCGACATTCGTGTCAATAGATGGGAGCGAGTGGATCTCTGTGTGTACTAGCGACTGAATAATGAATCGACTTTATCAAATATGAATGAATGTATAACATAATGTTATTAACGTATTAGGGTTCCGTACCCAAACGGTGGAAACAGGAACCTAAGCCCACGCCGTCTGTCCGTGTGTCTGTCCTTTCGTACATAAGTGTCTGTTACAATGTAGTGTGATTGTGTGTTACTTAGGTTTCTATTATGTTGACGTCGAATAAAAAGAAAAATTAGAATATTTTTATTTATTTTTATTTTATTTATAAAGGCTTACCAACTAAACACATACACAGCATTAACCCAGCGTCTTTGTCATACATAAAGATCTCGCATGTATCTAAATTATAGGAAAGCACGGCATTATCAAATAGCGTACTAAAAGATTAAACAGAAAATAAAGAAAATTTAAACACTAAAACAAATTAAAACAATTAAAAAAATAATTTGATTTGGTTCATACTATGAAAATTTGGGTTTTTTTTATACTTAATACAATTTACATTTTATCAAAGATACTTTTCCTAAATATACATAATTTACCACCGAAAACATCAAGATCGCAACTGTGGAACAAGTCATTGCATCTTCTGAGGATATAGGAAAGGGGCGCATTGTATCCGTATTTGTTTCTACTGGACTTGATCGAGAAAGGTCTATAGTTTTGAACTCTGGCGGACGGTCTAGGTACACTCATGCTCAGCTGACTCACCAAATCTGGGCAATCCACGCCTTGATTTACAACTTTATATAAAAAAGTTAAACCTAAGAAGTCTCTACGCCATTGTAACGATTTCATTTTAAAGTGAATCAGTCTATCATCATAGTGCTTAATCGTTCGTTGAACACCAGCGATTGCCGAGAGCCTCCTAACAAACCTCTTTTGTATACTTTCTAGGCGTTGAATATTGTTTTGGTAGGTAGGATACCAGACGATTGAGCAGTATTCAATGTGGCTGCGCACTAATGCAAAATAGAGGGATTTTAATGCGGGCAGAGACCTAAACTGCTTTGTGTTGCGATTAATAAAATACAACATTCTTAATGATTTATTAATAGTTTCGTCTACATGTTTATTGAATCGCATTTCCGAGTCAATCAAGACTCCCAAGTCCCTAATCTCTGTCACGGTATTCAATGTCTGGCCCTCCATCGTATAGGTAGTAGGGAAATTGCATTTTTTACGGGAGAACTTAATGTGAAAGCACTTGCGAATATTAAGCTCCATGGCATTACTTTTACACCAATTACAAAGGTTATTAATATCGTCTTGCAAAAGCTGTTGATCCCTTTCTGAGTTAACAATCCTAGATAATTTCAGGTCATCAGCATACATTTCGAAATGAGAATTGTGTATAGAATATTTAATGTCATCAGCGAACATTATAAACAGCACTGGGCCGACATGCGATCCCTGGGGCACTCCGGAAGTAGGAGTAAAAACGTCAGAGGAATATCCATTAACTACTACCCTAGCCCTTCGCTGGGACAAATATGACTCAAACCAGTCTAACAAGGGTCCCTGGACACCGTATACAGCCCTTAGCTGCTGCAAAAGAATGTTGTGGTCTACTTTATCAAAAGCTTTGCTAAAGTCACTATACACAGCGTCAACCTCATTGCCTCTGCTTATATCAGTAATAGTCCTGTCGACAAAGCTGGTAAGGTTTGTGGCCGTTGAACGATTTTTAAAGAATCCGTGCTGATGTCCTGTGATGATTTGTTTAATGTGCCAATTTATATAAGGACATAGCAGTGATTCGAACACTTTAGCAAAAACAGACAGGATACTTATAGGT
Organism: Cosmia trapezina; assembly: GCA_905163495.3. Lineage (NCBI taxonomy): Eukaryota > Metazoa > Arthropoda > Insecta > Lepidoptera > Noctuidae > Cosmia > Cosmia trapezina. The sequence continues at coordinate 18,870,642 of LR991045.1, forward strand.
CTATAATTACAAACGTCTGACCTATCACCAGTCTTTGGAATAGGAATAACAATTGATTCCTTCCATATTTCTGGAAACAGGCCCTCAGACAAAGATCTATTATAAAGAATTTCAAGTGGCTCAGATAACTGGCTGGCGCATTCTTTAAGAAATATAGGAGGTATACCGTCGTAGCCCGCTCCCTTTGATATATCCAGCTTTTTTAAATGTTTCTCTATATTGCTTTGGGACAGATAAATGTTATTAATGTTGTTGCAATTACTGATGTCTCCGGTAGCGGTGTTATTTGTGTTACGTTGCGATGCAGGACTGTATACAGATGCAAAATTTGCTGCAAATAAATTTGCAATACCCTTTCCGTCACAGGCGCTTAAGTCATTTAGTGACATATTTTTCGGAATTGTGCTACTTGAGTTACGTTTGCTTTTTATGTAGGACCAGAAGTATTTTGGGTTTTTAGTGACATTTTCTTGAACATTTTTAAGATAGCTTTGATATGTGGATTTTATAATTTTGTTTGTTCTTTCTTTTAATATTTTGTATTCATATTCGTCACGTTTATTTTTATATTTTTTCATTTTTTGACGACATTTTTCCTTTTCATGCATATAATTTTGGTGTTATTGAAACCTTAATGCAAGAGTTTAAATCAGGAAAAATCCGGCAGCTTTTATCGTAGCACGTGGTTTGCAAAAGTAAGAAATTAAATTAGTTCATTAAAATTCGTTGAGCTCAAAATTCAGTCTAATGAAATCCGTATCTGTATGACAAAAACATGCTAACTACATAAGTGTCAAAATATTTTCAAGAAATGTGAATTCAACAAAATTTAATCTTCGCAAGAAAAACAATAGAATTCGTAAGATAAACAACTCCAACAAATAACAAGAGTACAACGATAACAAACTGTGCACAGCTGAGAGCGACAATCAGCGCGGATGTCAATCAGGTGGCACGCAGTATCACAGCCTCCCAGAGGAGGGATTCCACTAATTCCGTTATAACTCCTGCTAATGAAGTCCGGCCGAGGGTAAAAAATAACAAAAATAACAAGCTCACACATTACAACAATTTATTTACTGAAGCAGGAAATAAAGGAAACTAAGTAGTCACGTTTCAGTCAAGCAATTGAACCTGGCGGCGACAAGGTGCTGACGAGACTTTTCAAAAAAATACTGCTTAGAAATTTTTTTAATTCGGCCTTATCACTGGGTTGCGTGAAAGCTGATATGGCTACGAACTACTGAAAATGACGGTTAATAGAGATGTTTTGTAAAAGAAGATGCTGCGGCGATCAGCCAGGAGGACCATCGTATGATGTAACATCACCTTACGAAAACGCTGACCACTTACGGAATCGTTTGTCGAGTAGCTACGTTACATTTCTGACGTCGCTTTATACATATGGTAGGTATAATATGACAAGGTTCTAAGGCCAAGATGTTTCACCTAATAGTCCAGCCGTCCAGAGAATGTATTCTTGCTTGCTTGCTTCATACCAGTCAGTTACAGGGTGGGTCAAAAATCGTGGATCAAAGAAAACAGGGCGATAGTTGGGGTTATTTGCATTAAAAAATATCTGTGTGGCAGAGCCCTAACTTGATCTCCTTAAAAGTTATGAGTAAAATGGGGACCTATTTTAAAACAATAATTTGACCCACCCTGTATACAGAATATGTGTTTTGCGGATTTGATTCTTATTACTACTAGAACTGACAGGCGTCCAGCACGCATCTCTCGCCAGCAACGGCGGGCTGTGGCACGTACTAAGGCCAAGCGTTATTCCTGTCACTGTCGATGTTTATGTCAAAGCTAAGTAACGTTTGTATTAGATCTCGGCTTCCTTGTATCTCAGTGTTTTTGTTTTTATTTAGTAAAACGGTTTTAATTGTGCTCCAACAGGGTCCATAATTTGTATGTTTTGTAATACATTTTATATACATTATGGAACGCTAAGTTAGCCTTACTTTGACAGCAGTCAAAATACAATTTGCAAGCCAGTAGAGACGGGGGTTGTCTAAGTCAAAGAACTAGCTAAGTAACGTTTGATCTCTGCCTCACTATATAGTGTCGTGTACCTGGTGCACGACGTGCGGCGGCTGGTCGTGCTGCGGCTTGCGCTGCTGCTGCGCCTGCGCGGGCCGGATCACGAAGGTGTCGAGGCGCGACGAGGCGCGCGGGCCGGGCGCGGCGCCCGCGTCGCCGATGGCGTCCCGCACGGCGCCGCGGATGTTCAGGATCGTGTCGCCCGTCTTCACGCGCCGCTCGGATACTGTCGCCTGCTCAAAAATACGGTACAGTTTATATTAAACCACTTACGTAGAAGTGAAAAAGGTATGACTTAACACGGAACTAAGATGGTACTCCATTTGTTACTCACTCTGTGGTAAGGTTTTAATGACAATCGATTTTCTACTAGGTATGGATTTCTTGTGCAGGCGGAGTTCAGCGTATAAAGAACAGCCCCCGAGACAAAATCCCTTTTCTGTAAGCTTTAACGGCAACGGAAAGATCAAATTGTATGGAGTTGATATTAGCTTCAGAGATGTCACGTGACTGCTGCTGTCAACTACATACAATTTGATCTTTCCGTTGGCGCTAACGCTTACAGAAAATGGATTTTGTCTAGGCCCTCAGACCAGACACAATACAGTTCAACAATTGACGCGATAGGGAGCAGGACATAATCTACCACACGAGCCCAGGCTCAGGAATTGGCACTCCATTTGTTGATTACTCAGTGGCGGGGTTATAATGACATTCTGGATACTTTCACTATCCAAAGCAGACCAAATAACAGTTAAGAAATCGCATTTAATCTTACATAATGTGATCACGAATAATTTAGAATGTAGTCAAGTGATACCACAGATTAATACAGATGGGACACTCCGCAACATTTTGAAATAAAAAGCGACTCTTGCTACGACACAATAAAGTGCAATTCAGGTCGCACAACGCCTAATACCTACAGTTATATTCAACTACAAGTTGCCTCTCTTTCTATCGCGTAACTCTTAGACCTTCTGACCTACTGAATTGACCCAGTGAGATGAGCTTCATACCTAAGCGGCGGAGTGTCCCGTCTGTATTAATCTGTGCTGATACTCACTTTAGGTGCTCTCTCCCAGTCCTGCCCACTGCTGCGCTTGCTCCGCACGTCGCTCGGCTGCACGTGCGGTGCGTGCTCAGTCTGTGCGGCAGTCGCGTCTGTCGTGTCTGTCGTGTCGTCGCTCAGCACGGGGTACAGCTTGGCGTCGCGCACGGCGTCGGCCGCGTCCGCCGGCGCGGGTGGCGCGGGGGGCGTGCGCTCTGAGCTCGACCATGACGCGCGCGACAGGGGGAAGCCTGCAGGAAACATCACAATTAAAATAGGCTCCAAGAGTAGCACCTGAAGCGAAAGCGCCAGGATGGTAAAATCATCAATACAACTCTATGTTCAAACCACCGTATTTATTTATTTATTTCAAGGCTTACAGACTAAGAAACCAATAATAAAAATAATGTAATCTTAAAAAAAATAGCTCATAACAAGCCTCCACATATAGTCAATTAAAAAGTCGATAAAAAGAAAATACAAATTAATATAGTTAATTATTTAAGAGAATAGGTAATAGATGAGTTAAGTATCCATTAAAAAAGACTGTGCCAACAGCCGTCTGAAGGTCGCCACCTGCTGCAGAACAAGTCGACACTAAGCTCCCTAGGAAGCCTAGAAGGTATAATTCTGTTAGTACATATTTGTTGGTCGCGAATCATATTTTGACCAGCGTACAACCTGGATTTACTTTTATTGAAAATTAGTATTTCGTGGGCTACCTCAGCGCATTCCCTTAATGGTACATCTGCCGCACACGGGGCTGATAGTATCGCTACCATATGATATTGCTCATTGTATAATATTTTTACCCCGGCCATGAGCTTTCATAAAAAAATATAGACTCCGGGCTCCGAATTATATTATTACTACATAATGTCCCGCATCCAATATACTGAACTGTGGTGAGGATGGGATTAACTACAAACAAAGACTAAAACTAATGTTATATAGTGAGTTCTAAATGCAGTGGTACAGCCTTAAATGGGTCAAACAGGTTCCACACATTCTCCAACAGGTTCCACACATTCTCAAACCACAAAGTGTATCGTGTATAGTATCATTATAAATTCAGCTCTCGAGATATATCCTACGACTCAGAAACTCGACATAACTTTCCGTGGCTTTTAGACTTAATTAACTTAATGCTATTTGACCTATTACTGGATTAAGCTTTAGATAACAACGTGTAACATTACACCCACATTCCTGTCTCGTCGAGTGAACCCACGAACACAAAGCTTTCACAAAACAGATCAACAACTCATCAATATTTCAGTAAAAACGCCTCAAGAAACATGTTGTTATTTTTGCAACAATTGAAGCGTCCAACCCTTTCCCGCAGCGTGGGCCGCGACAGATGCGGCACGACAACGCTTAGTTACGCGTAATTCTCCAGGATAAAAACCGGCCAAGTGCGTGTCGGATCACGCATAATGAAGGGTTCCGTAGTTGAAAAGAATTTATCCCAAAAACAAACTTAACCTTAAAATCCCAATTTTTTTTTATGTGATCAAATTACAAATTACCAATTTTCGGACTTTTTCCTTTACTCATGCTGTAAGACCTTGCTTCTTGCCAAATTTCATTATTGTAGGTCAACGGGAAGTACCCTATAGGTTTTGATTTACTTGCGAGTATCAAACACATAGTTTATATGGCCGTATTTTTTTATTGCATTGACATAAAAGCTTGATTTTTTTGGTCTCTAAGAGACTATAGACCTACGTATTTGATATTAATTCAAGGTAATGCCTTTACGCGTTCTTGAGAAAAAGGGTCGTGGCAGACTGACAGATTTAAAAGTATGTGATGGAATGACAAATTAACAATTTTCGGACTTTTTCCTTTATTTTTGCTGTGAGACCTGGCTTCTTGCCAAATTTCATGATTCTAGGACAACGGGAAGTACCCTATAGGTTTTGATTTACTTGCGAGTATCAAAATATATCGCATAATTGGCCGTATCTTTTTATTGCGTTGATAGAAGTCAACGCAATAAAAAACTTTTTTACAAAAACAAAAACCGACTTCCAAAAAAAACACTACAAAGTGAAAAATAACTTTAATTTCGGAAGTCGGTGTCTTTGGATCTGTATTTTAGTTTTTTGCCACCGACTTCCGAAATTAAAGTTATTTTTCACTTTGTAGTGTTTTTTTTGGAAGTCGGTTTTTGTTTTTGTAAAAAAGTTTTTATTTTTCACTTTTTAGTGGTTCAGTTTGTAATTTATCTAAGTTACAATAACCCAATGTCAGCTGCTCATCACGTTTTACAAAATGTTGCTTTTCCCGATGCAGGGCCGTTAATTGTTGAGGAGTTCTCCTAGTAAGAACCAGGAGACATGGAGCTCATGGTGAAGTCACCATAACCATTATTTTGACGAGCATAAACCATATTAAAGTAATCGAATCGCAACCTGTTATATACTTAGATATAATTGAGTATTTCCGATGGCCCTCTGTGGTCTTCATCATCAGTTTCAGCTCACCGAATGGTACTTTCCGAGAGCAAATGCACGAGTTACTATAAAAAATACCGAAATCGATATAGGTGTGCCCATAAAATTTGAGGGTTTCCCTCGATTTCCATGATAAATGATAAATGATAAATGATTTATTTTCTGTAAGTAGGTTTGTACAAACACTTTTACACGTCAAACATATTTTTTTTTAAACTAGATGAGATCCCATCATCAGATCCTGACTTGATGATCATGGGACCACTTGGGACGTATACCCTTTCGAACAAAAAAAGAAAAATCCAAATCGGTCTAGCCATTTTTAACCGACTTCCAAAAGGAGGAGGTTCTCAATTCGTCGGAACCTTTTTTTTTTTTTTTTTTTTTTTTTTTTTTTTTTTTTTTTTTTTTTTTATGTATGTTCCCCGATTACTCGAAAATGGCTAGACCGATTTGGATTTTTCTTTTTTTGTTCGAAAGGGTATACGTCCCAAGTGGTCCCATGATCATCAAGTCAGGATCTGATGATGGGATCCCATGGAAATCGAGGGAAACCCTCAAATTTTATAGGCACACCTATATCGATTTCGGTATTTTTTATAGTAACTCGTGCATTTGCTCTTGGAAAGTACCATTCGGTGAGCTGGAACTGATGATGAAGACCACAGAGGGCCATCGGAAATACTCAATTATATCTAAGTATATAACAGGTTGCGATTCGATTACTTTAATATGGTTTATGCTCGTCAAAATAATGGTAATGGTGACTTCACCATGAGTTCCATTTCTCCTGGTTCTTACTAGGAGAACTCCTCAAAAATTAACGGTCCTGCATCGGGAAAAGCAACATTTTGTAAAACGTGATGAGCAGCTGACATTGGGTTATTGTAACTTAGATAAATTACAAACTGAACCACTAAAAAGTGAAAAATAAAAACTTTTTTACAAAAACAAAAACCGACTTCCAAAAAAAACACTACAAAGTGAAAAATAACTTTAATTTCGGAAGTCGGTGGCAAAAAACTAAAATACAGATCCAAAGACACCGACTTCCGAAATTAAAGTTATTTTTCACTTTGTAGTGTTTTTTTTGGAAGTCGGTTTTTGTTTTTGTAAAAAAGTTTTTATCGAGTAATCGGGGAACATACATAAAAAAAAAAAATAAAAGAAAAAAAAAAAAAAAGGTTCCGACGAATTGAGAACCTCCTCCTTTTGGAAGTCGGTTAAAAAAGATACGGCCAATTATGTGACATATTTTGACACTCGCAAGTAAATCAAAACCTATAGGGTACTTCCCGTTGTTCTAGAATCGTAAAATTTGGTAAAAAGCCAGGTCATACAACACAAATAATGGAAAAAGTCCGAAAATTGTTAATTTGTAATTCTATCACATAAAAAAAATGTTCAAGTCTGTAAGTCTGTAAGACCCTTTTTGTCAATGACGCGTGGAGATATCAAGTTGAAATTAATATTAAATACGTAAGTCTATGTCCCTTAGAGTTCTAAAAACATCAAGCTTCTAAGTCAACGCAATAATTTTTTATGCGGCCATTTTGCGAAACACTTTGATACTCGCAACTGTCGCAAGTATCAAAACCTATAGGGTACTTCCCGTTGACCTAGAATAATGAAATTTGGCAAGAAGCAAGGTCTCCCAGCACAAGTAAAAGAAAAAGTCCTAAAATTGTGAATTTGTAATTTTTTGACCTAAAAAAAATTTTTTTTGGGATCCAATGTAAGTTTGTTTTTGGGATAAATTCTTTTCAACTACGGAACCCTTCATTGTGCGTGATCCGACACGCACTTGGCCAGTTTTTTTCTTTCTAATTTAGCGGTGCTTATTTCGTTAACATCCAAGCTCTTCTTGAACAAAGGATCTTTGTGACCTAAATGTTAAAATTCAAAATAATATAAGATAAGAATGGATATCGGTCTAAGTTTTTAAGACAATAAGACTGTAAGAACGTGAGCAGACCTTTTAATCCCAAAAGTATATTCCTAATTAGTATAATCCTTTAAGGTCAGAGTAGTCACTAAACTTTCTAATTAAAAGTCTATCAATTAGTTTAACTTTAAAAAGTTAATTGTCAGAAACTTATACCTAGTCGATTTCAATGACAGCGAGGGTCGGTTCGGTCCTGACGGCTTCCAGCCACAAAAGGGTCGATCTACAGAAATCTGCCGATATTAATGAGTGGCTTTAATCCGGGTCACGCGGCCGACACGTGCCCGTCACACGTCGGCCACACGCCGCACTGATAGGGTTAATAGTGTCAACATAGTTCGTTAATTTAAAAAGTTTTGTCCGCACACGAGATTGTGTGAGGGCAGCGTGTGGAGAGCAGACAGTGCAGATGATACGGATGTGGACACTGCTTTTTATTTTAGTGTTTGATAAATGTCATTGCGGTTAAAATAAGGAAGCGCAATCCATCTGCCTGCTTTTTGGGGTAGGCTTCCAGTCTAACCGGATGCAGCTGAATACCAATATTTTACATGGAGCGACTGCCTATCTGACCTCCACAGCCCCGTAATACGGTACCCCTTTGTAAGACTGGTTGTCAGACTTTCGGGCTTCTGACGACCCGTAACGACTGTCAAAGATCCACGAATGACAGCCGGGACGGAGGAGTCTCGGTATGTAAAGCCACCCTTCCACGGAGCAACCGCGTTAAGCGGTTAACTGTTAATAAAATATTGAATGATGTCTACTATGAGACGCAACCATGTGTGGTTGGCAAGAGATACGCGTGAAGTGACCCACTTCCTTGAATGAGGTAGTCAGAACTCTAACTCAAACTATGAGACGCAACCATGTGTGGTTGGCAAGAGATACGCGTGAAGTGACCCACTTCCTTGAATGAGGTAGTCAGAACTCTAACTCAAACTATGAGACGCAACCATGTGTGGTTGGCAAGAGATACGCGTGAAGTGACCCACTTCCTTGAATGAGGTAGTCAGAACTCTAACTCAAACTATGAGACGCAACCATGTGTGGTTGGCAAGAGATACGCGTGAAGTGACCCACTTCCTTGAATGAGGTAGTCAGAACTCTAACTCAAACTATGAGACGCAACCATGTGTGGTTGGCAAGAGATACGCGTGAAGTGACCCACTTCCTTGAATGAGGTAGTCAGAACTCTAACTCAAACTATGAGACGCAACCATGTGTGGTTGGCAAGAGATACGCGTGAAGTGACCCACTTCCTTGAATGAGGTAGTCAGAACTCTAACTCAAACTATGAGACGCAACCATGTGTGGTTGGCAAGAGATACGCGTGAAGTGACCCACTTCCTTGAATGAGGTAGTCAGAACTCTAACTCAAACTATGAGACGCAACCATGTGTGGTTGGCAAGAGATACGCGTGAAGTGACCCACTTCCTTGAATGAGGTAGTCAGAACTCTAACTCAAACTATGAGACGCAACCATGTGTGGTTGGCAAGAGATACGCGTGAAGTGACCCACTTCCTTGAATGAGGTAGTCAGAACTCTAACTCAAACTATGAGACGCAACCATGTGTGGTTGGCAAGAGATACGCGTGAAGTGACCCACTTCCTTGAATGAGGTAGTCAGAACTCTAACTCAAACTATGAGACGCAACCATGTGTGGTTGGCAAGAGATACGCGTGAAGTGACCCACTTCCTTGAATGAGGTAGTCAGAACTCTAACTCAAACTCAAAGCATTTATTTCAAATAAACCAATTACAAGCACTTTTGAATTTTCAAGGGGTTCGTCAGTCAGAAAGATGAAGCTAGTTGCCCATTCCAAAGCGTAGTAGATCTCTATGGAGAAGAACGGGCAAGAAACTCCACGGAACACTCTTTTAAATCAAATATTCTACAAAATATCGGTTACATCGTTTATATTGAAAATATACATGTGAGAACAATGTAGAAAGACGTGCACGTTAAAAGCGTCCGTAATAAATAAGATAAAAAGTAAAAACAACTAAATGAAAAAATAAAAATAAGCCGTGGCAGCTAAGAGACGACCAGTCCCAACTGACGGCGCCCGTTCACGAACATGACGCATGGATCAGCACCAATTAGCTCAACCATTTTGAAGGGAACTTAATGATCCAACACACACGCCACCACCAGCGACACATTTATTTGAGTGAGCATCAGCGAAGTGAACGTTTTACTTAGTTGATTGACATTTGGCACACTGCGTTAACTTGCTGTGTTACAGCCATTTCATACGATTGTTATCGAACAACAGTTGCTAAACAATACAATTCCCCGAGTGTTCGTCCGAGCGACCGCACACTCATATCGTCCACCATTTTATGACTCTCGGTTCACTGGCTCGGTACTAACGTTATATTTCTGATAAGCAATGTCATACAACACTGCTATAGGCAAAATAAGGGCAAACATTTCACCCCCGGGTAACATTCTTCACCATGACTCAGTTAGAGGCTGGTAGTCAGCGATAGTTAAGCAAAGTGCCACCCCACGTCAGTTCGCCGTGTAATCATGCAACTGTCAAAATGACAGTTGTGATTTGAATTAAGTTTACGGATTTAAGTTGCTGTTAATTTACTTACAAAATAATTTCCCTGAGCTTACAGGTGGTGGTGGCTGGTGGCTCTAAATATTTTGTGAACGTTGAAATAGTCCGCCGCCCGTCGTCGCGGTGTTCTCGTTTTGTTAAACATTTTTAACCGACTTCCAAAAAGGAGGAGGTTCTCAGTTAATCGGAATCTTTTTATTTTAAACCGACTTCCAAAAAGGAGGAAGTTATCGATTCGACTGTATGTTTTTTTTTGTGTGTTTGTTACGTGATTTCTCGGAAAGCAACATTTGGTGAAGTGGAACTGATGATGAAGACAGATGGCCACCAGAACTATTCAATAATAAGTATTTCAGGTTGCGATTCGTTGAATGTTTGCTAAGTAATTTATGATAGTCACAATAGGTACATATATGGTGAAGTGGACCTGATGGTGACTTTACCATCAGCTCCACGTTCTCCTGGTACTTACCCGTATCAGGAGAACTCCTCAACAATAAACGTCCCTGCATCGGGAAAAGCAATACTTACATATTTAGTAAAAGTTGATGAGCATTTGACATTAGCCTATTATTTATGGACAAACCCATTACATAAAAAGAGAAAAATAAAAAACTTTTTTCCTCAAAAAAAAAACAACCGACTTAAAAAAAAAAGTTTTTTTATTAGTAAAAGTGGGTGTTTTAATATAAAGGGGTCGACAGATAAGCGCGCGTGATGCATGGCTGTGCGAGTTACGGATGGCAAGCGATTAATACAAGAGGGGGGAGCGGGGGAGCGGTGGAGCGGGGGCAAGGGTGGACGGAACAAAAACGAGTAATTATTCAGAACAAGGCCACAACACGGAAGTGGGGTTCCGCCGCTATTCGACTCTATCATTTTTTTAAACAATTTTAAAACAATGGGGATGGTATATAATTTGTTACGTGAGTAAAATCGGGTAATGGATTACACTGTCTAATGGTGGTCGTGTTTTGTTATTATGTTTTAAGAGGTTAAATCCTCTTGACTGCGAGAGGGACCACGAAAGTCCGATGTCAAAAATCGTCCCTGTCTGTGAATCGGACCCCAGTGGGATAAGAATCGGACCCCAGTGGGATAAGAATCGGACCCCAGTGGGATAAGAATCGGACCCCAGTGGGATAAGAATCGATGCATTACATAACTTAGTCTCGAAGTTGACAATGTTGTTTCTACTAAGTATGGGGATTGTTAGTTTATAGAAATACGTATTACTAGTTGTACAATAATAGTAAAACTGCGCTCCCCTGCATCGATAGTAAAACTGCGCTCCCCTGCAATAATAGTAAAACTGCGCTCCCCTGCATCGATAGTAAAACTGCGCTCCCCTGCAATAATAGTAAAACTGCGCTCCCCTGCATCGATAGTAAAACTGCGCTCCCCTGCAATAATAGTAAGACTGCGCTCCCCTGCAATAATAGTAAGACTGCGCTCCCCTGCAATAATAGTAAGACTGCGCTCCCCTGCAATAATAGTAAGACTGCGCTCCCCTGCATCGATACATCGATATTTTATTATTTCTAAGTTAATAATAGTTCATTAAAGTGTCAAAATCATTGTATTGGCGAGGTCTGCAATGTACAAAAAAGTAAAATTTAATTAGTCAAATATTTATTTAAAAAGTTAAAGAAAATAATGTTTTAGAATAGAATAGAATTTTATTTGTATGAATTTTGTTTGTTTTTTTTTTTTTGTTTTGATAAATATAAAAAAATATATATAGTCCTCATGTTTGTTTTTCGTGGCTAAGTAATAAGAAGTAATCGTGGCTAAGTAAACAGCTGCACGGGTCGACCGGACAGGTTCGGCTACGCTTGTTGCGGTCGGCCCGTGGATGGGATGTTTACATACCTCGGAAAGTCTTGGATCTTTGACAGTCGTTACGCCTGAAGCCTGAAACTCTGACAACCAGTCTTACCAATCAATCGCTCCATGACATGCTCATGCTGGTATTCAGCTGCATCCGGTTAGACTGGAAGCTGACCCCAACATAGTTGGGAAAATGCTGAGCAGACGGTGCTGATATTTGTTTTTATTACTATTAGCGAAGTTCATTTCCAATGCTATTTGATCTGTGATTTTTTTAAATATACTTTTATAACTTTGACATTGATTATTTCCTCTCATTTCAGACGTAGTACCGCATTGCTCCACGACGGCTAATGTTGTTAGTTATAAATGTTTTAATGAGCGCGCTGTTGGCACAGACAAGCGTCCGTCAGCCGCTCGCTCACGTCCCGCGGGACTCGTCGCGCCGTGTTGACTTGCCACGCGACAAGCGCGCACACACGGGTGCACTACATCACATAATTCCACGTCTTTAATACCGACGATTATTCTGTGGGCCTAGCACGCATGCGCGGAGTAAACGTAAACTCTTACACTTGAAAATACTTGTTTTGCAAATAGTGTTTACTTAGTATTAAGACTTTATTCATATTCCATGGATGAGAGGAAACAAATAAACAAATGTTTTTTTAGGGGTCGAGGGGCCGAGAGTGGACTAAACGGCCTGTTCTTTGTATGAAAATTCAGTCTCACCCCCCGGGGGTCAAGTGTGAACTATGTTTAGGGGTTGAGAGGAAACAAATAAACAAATGTTTTTTTATAGGTCGAGGGGCCGAGAGTGGACTAAACGTGGTACTTATTATATTTGACACAAAATAATTATATGATTGTTGTCGTATTCATTTACCATCCATCGTTCTGTACTCCACATGTTGACAGTTCAGTTGTTCAAGTTCCATGAAGTAGAGCTACACAATATTCTGACGGAACACTCAACACCCAGTCATTGCATTCCACACGTTGTGTCCACACGCTGTGTGTCCACACGCTGTGTGTCCACACGGTGTGTATCCACTCGCTGTGTCCACACACACCTCACGAATAACTTCAACCGTGTAACTTCACACTTTAATTTCCTGTTTTGTGGATGCGTTTAGGGACACTTCATAATACAATTTCTAGAATATTTTCTGTCCACTAAAATTGAATCGTGGGAGTCATAGCACAGCAGCTAATCTGCACTGCTCGCAAATAATATGTAACACACCCAGTCATTGCAAAACCCATCGGTGTTTATTGCTTAGAGTGAATCTACCGCTCGCCGCAACTACGTAATACTGTTACCTGCAGTCCTCCTACCTCTCGCAGCCCCTCTGTTGCTAGTTCTGTTGCCGCCGTGACTTGACGAGCCGCGACTGTGTCGGACACTGCGTGGCGAGTCCACAGTGTGTGCACACTCCTTGTACATCATTACCATTGAGGTGATTTACGTCAAAAAATTTCCTATTAAATGTACAGCGGTAGTTCTACGAACAGTAGACGTCGGGAAATATTTTCAGAATTCTCTAGTTTTGTGATGATAAGGTGGTCCCGGTGCTCCATCAATCCCTACCTCCCTAGTAGTTATAGGGCCGATTCCACTGGCAGAAATCTAAAAGTGAGTTATTTACTGCATTTTTAACCGATGATAAAGAAGGAAGAGGTTCTCAAGTCAACACGTAGGTAATATATATTTTTTTTAATAATAACTTTTGTACAAAAAAAAAACAACGGACTTCCAAAAAAAACGAAATAACATTAAAACTTTTTTTAAACGTTTTTATTTTTCACTTTTTAGCTGTGGTATTACCACACAAATTCGAATACCACTACGTAAGAAATCTAAGAAGAAATGACAACATCATCCATATAAAAGTAGGAAAAACATACGTATTACTGAAGCTAACTCAAAAACTACCCATTCAAAGTTAATAAATTTTACATGGGACCAACTTCGAGGTATAATACCCTCCCGAATAAAATAAGAATCTTTCAAATCGGACAACTCTGAAAAAAAATATGCGTGGTCATATATAAAAAAAATATTATACGTGTTTACTTGAGAACCTCCTCCTTTTTATTTCGTTGGTTAAAATCCAAAGACTCCAACTTCCGCAATTGAAGTTATTTTTCACTTTGTAGTATTTTTTGAGGAGCTATTCTGCTCATCACGCCGAAAATCCTTATCAGATATTCACCAAAGTACTTATGAGGTCAATTTAAAGTTACTATCTTTGAAATAAAAAAGAACCAGTCTTATGTTATTAATTATGTGTACTGCATGCTCTAATCTAAATAATTGTACGGCTTATATGCCGAGTATAGTGACACCCGTGACAGATGCTAAGAACTTATGTAGCTACCTATATTCTTGCAAATAAATATCATTCTACCGTTCATATAATATCATTCTATCATTTTAACTATCGCTGCTGTTACACGTTTTAACTTCCCGAATTTTGTAAAACAATCTTAACGGACGAATGGATGGCCCCTATAACACAGGATTTTCCTAGCATGGGGGTCATTATTCACAAAAATTGAGCACAAATGTACTTTCATATCATTGTAACATGCATTGTATTTCTTCTTCTTGCTAAATAAAATTATTCTTATTCTTATTCATTCATTCATTAAAATTGGATCTCATAAGGTGGCGATTTCTAGCCACCTTTTTGCCCGTTTTTGGAGGAACTACCCCTCCAATCAAAATCTTCTTCTATGCGCCTTTACATCTGTAAATATTCTGTGCCTCTGCGCATTTAGTGCGCTAACGAGCGACACTCCGCGGCCACTTGTCGCGAGCCCTCCAGCCCTCCGACCCTCCGCCCACCAGTGAGCAGTCCCTACTGTCTGTCTGAGTGACGGAGCAACGAGCTCTAAGTGCGGTGACGCTCATTACTCTTCATCTCACCCGAGAGGGGGGGGGGGGCTTAGACGATTAGATGTGGGAAACACAGGATAATGCGTTAAATACTATTATTGCTTTTTCTTAGAAAGGGACTCCTCTGGGATTTACAGAAAAGACTTCACCGGGTCTCGTTAACATAATGATCGAATAGTCGAATAGCAGCCACTCATCAGAATTATTTGTGAATTATCTACTTAATAGTTTAACGGGAACTTAATCGGGGGGGTGAAACATCCTAAATCTGCTTGTTTGATTACCAATACAATATTTGCTCTGGAATAATATTTTACTAATGTAGCATACATAAATAAAATATGATAATTTAAATGATTGTATAAATAAATTCGTAATATATCCATTATGAGTTTGAGCGACGACAACACGTAAGTTCTCCATCTACCTTAGCTGAGTCACCAACTCGGTACCAAACATAACGGGGTTGTCGGTACAACGTGGTCGTTTGTGTATTTCAATCAATTCCTTTGTTTCTGTTGGGAGCCGCCCGAAGAGTGCACACAAGAGGATGTGGGGCGAACCGAAACAACAAATAGTGCACTGTGCACACTGCGCAGGGACACCGGAACTGATTGATTGTGTGTTACACACACACCCCACCACACACCCCACCACACACCCCACCGCACACCCCACCACAGCACACGCATGCACGTTGTAGACTCGTTTCGACTACGACAATGACGAGGACAAGAAATAAATGCCCAACCGAAACTATTGAACATACCATGACTAGCATCAATACGGCAAATATAATACAGTCGATGAATGTTATGGTTCTCAATAGTGGCAATAATGAACAAAAACCGGTCAAGAGCGAGTCGGACTCGCGCACCGAGGGTTCCGTTCCGATTTCTGAAAAAGTATGCTATTTAGAGACATCGTTTTATTTTTCCTGTAATCTTTACATAAACTTCTATTATTTACATAGAATAATTTAAGATTTTTCTGTATGCAAACGTCGGAGATAACGGGGGTTGGTATTTTTTTTTACATTTTTCATCAAAAGTCGAAAACCATGCCGCCTAAAAAAAATGTTATAGAATGTTCAAACAGCGCTCTTTCTGTGATACCCCACATATTCTAGTAGCCCCACTTCGAATTTTTAAGAACCCTTGCAAAAAAAAAAAAAGTTCTTATGTGCAAAATGGTTGGGCAAATATCATCTAAAACTGTTCCAAATTTCAAGTTGATAGCATTAGTAGTTCTTGAGAAATCCAGCTGTGACAGACGGACAGACAGACTCGAGTCGCACCATATGGGTTCCTTTTTACCATTTTGGTACGGAACCCTAAAAACAAAAAACTACTACTGTTCGCAGTATTACTAGGTATTACATACTTACTTAAATGTCGAATAGATAAACTCCTTTTTTTGAAGTCGGTTAATAAAAACTGAAAATGTAAATTACGGCTATGCTCAACACAAAGTGATGAATAAAACGTTTAGCGAATAGTTGACGTAGTAATCAAGCCTACGCCGGAGCAGCTACACCGTAGATGCTACGCTGCATAACTACGCCGTAGCAGCTACGCCGTAGTAGCTACGCCGTAGCAGCTACGCCGTAGTAGCTACGCCGTAGCAGCTAAGCCTACTAAGAAATAGAGTACCTAGATTAAAAGCTAAAAGATAAGGCTGACAGCAAGATTGTTTATTCGTAATAAAGACTCGATTTAAAGTTACAAATGAGAACATAAATGTGTACATCCTAACTTCTACATCTATATCTTCTTTATTTATTAAAAATTAAAATCGCTTTCCGTGTTTTGATGCGGTTTTCACCATTATTTATTAATTTATTCCGAAAGGTTTATGTCTATAATACGTTACTAAAAAGCTTGAGAAATCCCGACTTTTGTCAAGTGATATATATCGTGAGAAGCAGTAGGGGTGGGGCGCTAGTCACACTAATATTATAAAAGCAAAAGTTTGTGACTGTGTTTTTATGTTTGTTACTTATTCACGCTCAAACGGCTTGACTGATTTGGATGAAATTTGGTATGTAGATAGCTTGTACCTTGAATTAACACATAGGCTACTTTTTATCCCGGCCTACGCGGGTAAAAGCGCGGGGCGCAGCTAGTAATATTATAGATGCGAAAGTGAGTTTGGTTGTATTTTTACCCGACTACGGCAGAGCCAAAAGGAAGGGTTATGATTTTAGCAGTCTATGTATGTATGTATGTATGTATGTATGTAAGTATATATTTTTACCCGACTACGGCAAAACCAAAAGGAAGGGTTATGATTTTAGCAGCCTACTTGTGTATGTATGTATATAAGTATGTATTTACGTGTGTTCCACCGTAGCGCCTAAATTACTGAACCGATTTTGATGAATGAGGTATCAGTAGATTCTAAATAATGGTCCGGGTTGACATAGGCTATATAAATTCTCCCTAAATTTAATATGGTGGATTTAACACGTACATTTCTAACCTCGAAAAAAATTTAATTGAGACAATCATGACATGTTTGGTATTAAAAGAAAGGTCTTGACGAGCACATTACAAATATGTATATACCTATGTCATTATTGTTTAAGTAAATAAATATTTTGAATTTTTTAGATCAATTTTATTTTTCCGTTAATCGGGTTACAGTTTTTTAAACTTTATTCTTGTTGTTTGTAACGCTTCCGCTAAAACGTCTGACTGGGTTTGGACAACATTAAGCACACGGGTAGACCATGATTTGGAAAAGCTGCGGGCGGAAGCTACTATAACATAAATGTGTAATACAAGCAACAAGTCTCTAATTTTTAGTGCGTCAGTTGGTAATTTATCTAGGTGACAATAGCCTAATGTGAACTGCTCATCATCTTTTACAAAATATTGGTCTTCCCGATGCAGGGCCGTTAATTATTGAAGAGTTCTACTAGTAAGAACCAGGAGAACTGGAGCTGATGGTGAAATCACCAGCTCCACTTCACTGTATGCATTATGACGGACGAGCATAAATTGGTAATCGAATCGCAACCCGTGAAATACTTATTATTGAGTAGTTCCGATGGCCATTATGTGGTCTTCATCATCAGTTCTACTTCACTAAATGGTGCTTTTCGAGAGCAAATGCACAAGTTACTATAAAAAATACCCAAATCTCTATAGATCTAATCTCTATCTCTCGTAAGACCAATTGAATAAATCAATAAATAAATAGGTGTGCCTATAAAATTTGAGGGTTTCCCTCGATTTCCATGAGATCCCCTCATCATATTCTGATTTGTTGACAATAGGCCCACCTCGAGAGCATACCCTATCAAATAAAAAAATAATTTTCAGAATCGGTCCACAATTCCTGACTGACTGACTCATCGACGCCCAGCCCAAATCCTTGAAACTAGAAAGCTGAAATTTTGCACAGAGGTACCATTATAATGTAGATAAGGAATAAGGAAGGATTTCCGGGTAGCACGTTCCCAAGGGATATTTTCCGACATCCATGCGGGTGAAGCCGCGCGGGAAGTGCTAATTGTTTAATAATAATGAACCTTTATTTCAATCCACAGAGAATCCATACAGTAGTGTAGTGTGTTATGAGAAAGAAATACAAGAAGACCTAAAACTAATGTCACTTTTATGTCTCGATTATACGACTCGCTTCGGACCAATGTCACTTTTATGTCTCGATTATACGACTCGCTTCGGACCAATGTCACTTTTATGTCTCGATTATACGACTCGCTTCGGACCCCAGCTCATGTTACATGGGGTTTCTCCATCAGGCTCATTCAGTACCAGCTGGGCTCTGACAGGAGTTGGATACATCACATGGGACTCGGCATTATAAACTGGTGCAATGTGGTGGTAGCTCTCTGCCCACCGCTGGGGGGCGACACCTGACTACACGAACATGTGGTGACTTGTTAGCTTCATGTTGTAGCTCTGCCCACCGCTGGGGGGCGACACCTGACTACACGAACATGTGGTGACTTGTTAGCTTCATGTTGTAGCTCTGCCCACCGCTGGGGGGCGACACCTGACTACACGAACATGTGGTGACTTGTTAGCTTCATGTTGTAGCTCTGCCCACCGCTGGGGGGCGACACCTGACTACACGAACATGTGGTGACTTGTTAGCTTCATGTTGTAGCTCTGCCCACCGCTGGGGGGCGACACCTGACTACACGAACATGTGGTGACTTGTTAGCTTCATGTTGTAGCTCTGCCCACCGCTGGGGGGCGACACCTGACTACACGAACATGTGGTGACTTGTTAGCTTCATGTTGTAGCTCTGCCCACCGCTGGGGGGCGACACCTGACTACACGAACATGTGGTGACTTGTTAGCTTCATGTTTCATTTGATTGTAAGC
Source organism: Cosmia trapezina (assembly GCA_905163495.3). Classification (NCBI taxonomy): domain Eukaryota; kingdom Metazoa; phylum Arthropoda; class Insecta; order Lepidoptera; family Noctuidae; genus Cosmia; species Cosmia trapezina. Next base: position 18,889,810 of record LR991045.1, read on the forward strand.
AACAATGACTAAGTTAGTAACGCCAACTCCTCGCGTCCAGACGAAGCCTAACACTCGCTGTGTTCCCTATTTCAAACAGTTACATTCGCACGTATTTATTGTCATCCAAGTAACTAGAAGAGGTTCCACTTCCAGAGTGGAGGATTCTAATAGGGTTTCTAGTTCTAGGGGGATTTCGCTATTCTAGAGCTTATTAGTTGATAGTAGCGAGCGGAGAGAGATGATAATACTACTATCCTACTAATATTATAAATGTGAAAGTTTGTGAAGATGTTTGGATGTTTGTTACTCAATCACGCAAAAACGGCTGAACGGATTTGAATGAAATTTAGCACAAATATAGTTTATAACCTGAATTAACACATATAATACTTTTTATTCTGGTAGTAGGTTCCCGTGGGATAATTTCCAACATGCACGCGGGTGAAGCCGCGGGCAACGGATAGTTTACTAATAAGGTAGAAGATTATTGATGTGTATTATTTCTCTCACATATTGGTCATATGAAAATGAAACATTACGCAATGTTCTCCTCCACTAATGTTCTGAGTCAGTGCATCTGGCAACGTGTTCTCAAGTTCAGACGACGTTATATGTAGGTCGTCAATTGGTAGTCGTGTGGGCACAATGGGCACGTCGCTGTCACTTCGTCGCGAACGGTCTCACGTGCTGTGTCGAACACACTCATTAGCCGCGCCGACACGACGCGCCTCATTATACCGCGCGGGAAGTAATGCCCAGAAAGACCACTTGTTTCAACTGAACAGGCAATGGCTACATAACAGTACATCTGCGAGAATATTTTAAGCAACAGAACTGCGTTGACTGTGGTTTCATCATCATCAACTGTAAATACGTTGTAAATGCCACGTAAAGGATTCTGCTCTATTATTTACTTGCAGTTCTGTGAACAGTAGAACCTCTAACTTTTTTGCAACATTTAATATACCATTAAACTTATTTAAAGCGGTATCTTTATTATGATTTTTTTTTCATCCGATCTTCCTAAATTTTTATGAGACCGACTTAAAGTTTTAACGTTTCAAATGAAAAAAGAAGCAAGTAAGTACCCTTCCAATCAAATATCCCCAAAAAAATATACAAAGTCGTAAAACCTTATAGGTGTCAAGTTTCGTCCAGATCGGTTGTAAAATACGACCTGCAGAGGAGCAGCAACTAACTGACAGAGGACAGAGACGCTTCGCTCGCTCGGTCAGTTATTGAGGGATGTTGAATTCAGCTTTTTCAGCTTTCACTAAACACACACTCTCAGTGTAATTCAAAATTATTTGTTGTGTATTGTGTGCATATTACATATTGTGGTGCCCATTTTCCTACTGTCTTCTGCAGATTTCTAATCGTGCGACCATATCATAAACAATGTAAAACAGATGACTCTTTATAGCGCGCGGCCCTTCTGCAATCATTTGTCTACCACCCACCGGCACCGCTGTGCTCTTAGACAGAAAGAGCAACCAAAGTGTATGCCGACGTGCATGTGACGTCACGACACAATAGGCGCACGCAGACTGTACCAACAGAAGACTCCGGCTTGGCGCGCACCATGCACGTGCAGACAATCAGCTCCGGCCGAGACGAATCGCGGAGAGTGCGGCGCGTCACTGTGAGTACGAGTATGTGAGGGCTTCACAATCAGCCTGACGTGAAAAGGCGACACTTTTTCTGTGCTTGAATAAATTCGTCCCTTTGGAATGAGTTTTCACAAAACGCGCAGTGTTCTGTCTCACGTGACATTGAACAAATATGCATACGTACATAAATATAGGCTGATAAACACATTACCCTCCATTGTGTCGCGCAGTCGGGTAACAAAATGAGCAATAAACTGCATTTTGATTTTTATTACCTTTCAAATAAAAATAAGGAACTTCGTTCCAAAAAAAATCATCGAAATCAGATTTCATAAGGCAGCGATATCCAAGCCTCCTTTTTGCCCCGTTTTTGAGGAAATACCCCTTCAATCAAAATCGCCGACGACAAAAGATTCTACAAACTAGTAAAACTTGTATACCAAGTTTCGTCAAGATCGGTTATAAAATACGACCTGCAGAGGAGCAGCAAACTGACAGACGGAAGCTTTGCTGGACTGAAGCAGAGACGCTTCGCTCGCTCGGTCAATTTATGATTTGTCTGTCTGTGGTGTCTTGGTTGCTGGTTTTGTTTTAGTTTTTAACTTTCTTCTTTTTTTGAAGGTATGTTATCAGATGGCAGACAAGTGGACCTCCAGCCTGACGGGTGTGATCACCACGAGAACATTCATGGAAATTACTTAGTATGTCCATAGGTTTACTTCGACAGTTTTATCGATATAAATGAATCACCGTAATAAAACGGACTGTTAATCGAAAGCCGTCAGTCAAACTTCACTAACGTTTCTAATGAATGTAAAGCTCCCAATAGAGACATTCCCAACGCGACCTGACACATGGCAGCATCGTGTTCTTCATTCTGTTGTATTTTATTTTATTTGGGAACACAGACAAGCGTACATTGTACATCATATCTAGACACACATTACGCTATAGGTAACACAGACAAGCGTACATTGTACATCATATCTAGACACACATTACGCTATAGGTAAGTAAATGTACAATCCAGTACCTACGTTTCCACATGTTACTAGTTTAAAAAAGATACCTAAAGTTTTGGTAAAATTAAGCAAAATCAATATTTAACAACAATACAATTATTTCGTAATCTAAATCTTGAAACCAAATAGCTAATATATACTTAAATAATACATAGTAATTATGGCGCTTAATAATTTGTTCTTTAAATGTATGTTTATATAAAATTGTATAAAGCTTTTGGTGTGAAGCATAAACGTTTAAATCTACAAGTAATCAGACATGAAGCGCCGCCATCAGTGTGACGACAACCGATCAGCCGATGACTATCAACTCAAGCTGACGGCAGGTCTCAGCACCACTTGTACCGAGCGCTGATCATATTAGCTGAAACGGTGCGCCATAAACACGACATCGATGGGAAATTGGCTCAAATCTCGTCAATTTGTATCATAACATCACGGTTGTATTTCCCGATGGGGTAAGCAGACCAGTGTAGTTCACCCCCATTTCGCCAGTGAAGTTATGGCCTTAGGTAGACGCGTAAGTACGAGCCTATTGCTTAATCCATGCTGGCTGCTAGTAAAAAATTCCGACTGCAAAAACTAACAACAATTTTGTTGGCCTCTATCTGCTAGTCTATCTAACTATTTCATTTAATTTATTTTTATTTTTCTGGCTGTCTTCTCAGCCTCGCGTCAGTCGTGTTCTGCGAGCAGCTTTGTGTCTGACAGTAACGTAACCTTGAGCGAAAGCCTTGAGAATAACAACATAATGTAATACGTACGAACTGACAGTCTTATAGTATTAGGATCCTTAAAAGTAATACCAAAGCGTTCACACACAGCTATAACAAACAGAAGGTCAACTCGGCTTTCTGATGGAGAGGCAAGCGGGTACAGGTGTGTTCTTCATACAAATGATAGATACAGACTTATTGTGACTGGAACTAAGGACAATTTAAGCTTACATTCAATAAGTTAACAATCAGTTTCAGTTTCCTGACTCTACAATCCCTCAAACCGTATCTCACCTACACGACTCGTTCTCGCCGACTCCTAATACCATCCTACATAATAAAGTTAGCCTGACTTTGTCATACTGCTACAAATGTGGTGACTTAGGTACTTTTAATTTATTACAGTTGGTAAAATTTTGTTTCGCTTCCGAGACTGAAATTCTCGAGCTTTTCTGCCAAAGAAAGTGAACCTTCTGCTGTAGTCTTTAGTTTACCTAACGTCTCAATACGATTAGTTGAATATGGTCGTCGGGCAGATAACTAGCGGGCTGAGGGCCGCTGTCGGGGGGGGGGGGGGCGTACAGTAACTGACGCACTATATGGTACAGGCTCCTAGGTCACGCTACACGTTGAGCCTTATTAAAGGCACTTAGGACGTCCTAGAGAACATAATGGACATTAGAGCTGCAGCTCCTGTTGGAACTCCGCGTGAACGAGGAACAATAACGTTTCTAGATGACACTGGAAGTTGTTGCTCATGTTTAAATATTATTTCTTTAGATAATTGTTTCAAAACGATGATTTGAGATTATATACACTTATAATAAAACTAGCTGACCCGACAGACGTTGTCCTGTCTTCGCTATGAATATTCTAATGTAAACGCGCGAAGTTCCCGAAGGCGCAAGCTGATAACATTTTGAATTGTGTAGGAAATCTTAATTTATATTTTAAGAATTGAATTACGATTTTTTGCTGAAAAGTAAATACCGGAATAAATTTAAAGTAAAAAAGTCAAAAATATGAAAAAGATTAATTGGAGTCAATTAATTTGAAAAAAACCGTTCAAGTGCGAGTCGGACTCGTGCACGAAGGGTTCCGTACCATATTATATGTTTAACAATCGCAAAGATAACTTTTTACTTATTTTATAATGATACTGTGAATTACAAGGTTATTTTTGCAGTTGCAGAAAATCACCCATGTTTAAACAAAATACCTTATGAATCGCCGTTTTCAGTATTGTTGCTTAAATACAGTATTTATGGTACCTACATGGTATAAAGAAGTTTCAAATTCCTAATTTGTTGAATTGTTGCGCTAGAGCTCGTACAAAAATGATCTAAAATTTACAACTTTTGCGGCCCTCTATTTCTTAATTTTAGAAGCTAAAAAAAATATGTTTGTACTCTACTCAATGAGTTTTAGACGATGAAACCCCACATGCTAGATTAATTTTATTTTTTTTCAAAATGAAAAGTTTATTGTATGGGGACCGACCCCTTAAATTTTTAACTTTGCTTTATTTTTATTATTTGTTGTTATAGCCGTAATACACAGCGGAGGCTTAGTAAGTTTGTACTGGACTGTACGTGGTTGTCTGATTCCATGGATTTTAATTTTCTTGCGCGGAACCCTAATTATTTTTCTAAAATAAAAATAGCCTTAGTTACTCCTTAAAACATCAGCTATATGCCGTCAAAGTCGGTGAAAATTCGTTTGGCAAGTTTCCTAACTTGACTCAAAGTACCATTTTTTTAATCGGACTGCGCTTTAAAATTCTTCTATACAAACTTTAACATCCCTAAACCTCATTTGAGGCGTATTTTTGAAAAACTAATAATGACAAACATTATTACTTACTTATGTAAGTAATAATGTTAAGTTTAAGTTCATTAACCAAATTAATAAAATTTTTCATATAAACTGTATCTCTGTTTTCACGAACACATATAAAGAATTTCAAAAATCGTCTGGTATGTTTCCATAACTTGACTCAAACATTATTTACACCAATTTTAGAGTTAATCAAGCCCCCAATAAAATCCTCTGCTATAAAATTAACTTTTCACCCCTTAGGGGTAGATTTTTGGAAAACCCTGATACACGTTAGTCTTCATTTTTGGTCTCAAGTATAAAAACTGAGTTTTGAGTTAATATGGAGGAATTTTAACACGCGGACCGCGTGTTAAAATTCCTCCATACAAACTTTGACACCCCCAATCCCTCTTTAGGGGGTAGTTTAGGAAAACTCAAAATGATAAACTTTATAATTTACTTAGATGAATATTCGTGCTAAGTTTCAAGTCTATTCACTCAAGGGATAGGACTTTTTAACCGACTTCCAAAAGGAGGAGGTTCTCAATTCGTCGGAACCTTTTTTTTTTTTTTTTTTTTTTTTTTATTTTTTTTTTTTATGTATGTTCCCCGATTACTCGAAAATGGCTGGACCGATTTGGATTTTTCTTTTTTTGTTCGAAAGGGTATACTTCCCAAGTGGTCCCATGATCATCAAGTCAGGATCTGATGATGGGATCCCATGGAAATCGAGGGAAACCCTCAAATTTTATTGGCACACCTATATCGATTTCGGTATTTTTTATAGTAACTCGTGCATTTGCTCTCGGAAAATACCATTCGGTGAACTGGAACTGATGATGAAGACCACAGAGGGCCATCGGAAATACTCAATTATATCTAAGTATATCACAGGTTGCGATTCGATTACTTTAATATGGTTTATGCTCGTCAAAATGCATAATGGTAATGGTGACTTCACCATGAGCTCCAGTTCTCCTGGTTCTTACTAGGAGAACTCTTCAACAATTAACGTCCCTGCATCGGGAAAAGCAATATTTTGTAAAACGTGATGAGCAGTTGACATTGGGTTATTGTAACTTAGATAAATTACAAACTGAACCACTAAAAAGTGAAAAATAAAAACTTTTTTACAAAAAAAAAAACCGACTTCCAAAAAAAACACTACAAACTGAAAAATAACTTTAATTTCGGAAGTCGGTGGCAAAAAACTAAAATACAGATCCAAAGACACCGACTTCCGAAATGAAAGTTATTTTTCAGTTTGTAGTGTTTTTTTTGGAAGTCGGTTTTTTTTTTTGTAAAAAAGTTTTTCATACAAACCTTCATCCCCTATTTTACACCCTTAGGGATGGAATTTCCAAAAATCCTTCCTTAGTGGATGTTTACACTATATAAGGTATCTATGTGCAAAATTTCAAGTCTCTAGGTCCATTGGTTTGGGCTGTACGTTGATATATTAGTCAGTGACTCAGTCAGGACTTTGATTTTTTTATATATATAGATTTACCATGTTATGTTAAGACCACAGACTTTTTATAGGTTTTCCTGTAATCTACAGGTATAGAACTATTTTCTGTATTTTTTTCAAAATTTTAAGCTCAGTAGTTTCGGAGATAAGGGGGGGGGAATGGTCAATTATCGTCTATTTTCTTAAATAACTTTAAAACAATATATTTTAAAATTATAAAAAAAATATATTTGAGACCCTCATAGTAAGCCCTTTCATTTGATATGTCACACGGTACAGTTTACAAAGCTTTTTTTTTTAATTTTCTTATTTTCCCCCTAAAAGTGACTCTCATATTCAAAATTCATATATTTATTTTAGCTGTACGTGTTTGGGTCACAGAAATCCATATGTGTACCAAATTTTAACTTAATCGGTCCATTAGATTCGGAGCAAATTGGCTGTGACAGACGGACAGACAGACAGACACACGAGTGATCCTATAAGGGTTCCGTTTTTCCTTTTGAGGTACGGAACCCTAAAAATATCGTTTTGAGTATGAAACTATGAATGTCGATGGCTAAGAGTAGGGGAAGACCAAAGAAACGATGGATGGACTGTGTGAGAGATGATATGGCTAGCAAGGGAGTTAACACATCCCTATCATCACCGCGCCACTTCATCGCCATCGTCACGTGAACACACGTCTCCCGACCTTAGACACGTCACATGTGAGCTATCGACCGCTGGCTCATCGCTACATCGCGCGGGAGTCCATCCATCAAGCTGAACGCAGCTGTCACCGACAGGGGCGTACTGTGCGTCCAACGCGCGCTGAGTGTGCGGAGCGGTTCATATCTAGCGTACAAGTGTAGCAATGTACAGCTAGAATAGTGAAGTCATTACTTTAAGATATTTGACATTGGATTTTTCTAGACAGAGAGCACCGTTTTTGTATTTGTACGGTTCGTACACTTGAAGTAGTTGTAGTTGTTAAGGTTGTTGGTTGAAGCGCGTAGAGAAAAGATCACTTAGTTCCCGTTAGGTTTATTACGTATAGTGTATACAAGTAATACTGTTGACGATTCCTTTCTCTAATGTTAGTCACCGCGTAGCAGTAATTGCACTCATTGATTTATTGAAATGTATGAATATTTATACCTAGTATTAAAGTGACGCGTTTGGAGCAAACCACCGCGTCAGCAAAACATGTACCGTTTAAGACTGTACAGTATTAATACAATGGGGGTTGTACAGTACAAGCACAGCACAGTTTTCATGCCATTATGTCAGCATTTTACCTGCGCCGGGCCGACTAATTTAGTACACGAATATCATTCATACCGCGTGCACTCATCTATCATGCAATCATACTTTTACCAATAATTATCAATCAAGCAGTAATCAGTGTATCAATCAGCATCAACTCAAGGTGTAAGGTCCCTAACATCTTAATAGTCCTTCGAGCCGGATAACCTGACCATACAGGGGTAATCATTAAACATGACTAGACCAATAACCTACCAACTGAATTGTTAACATTAAAGAAGTCGTGCATCGTTTGAACAACACACTGACATTTAGCTCCCCTCCGTTGTGAATAATTGACTAGACGGTAGGCCGCTCGTGATCGAACGTTACTACCAAAACATAATACCGGATTTATAGAATACACAACATGCCGAGTGTGCCCGAGTGCGACCGACCCGCGACGGATCGATACCACGTCGATCTTTTTTACGCGAGTTGTGACACATGACATTGTTCGCGGAAACGTCGGGGCGTGCTGGAAATCTACAGCGATCTGGCGACGTCGCCCGCGACCCGCCGGCGCTAATCCGACGCTACACCCAACACGACTTCGAAATCTGTGCTTCGACAAACGCGATATTAAAATTCCTGACACGATCGGATCCGACACGTCCTCCCGGCCTGCCCCCCCCCCCCCCGGTCCCGCCACGCGCGACTATCTAAAGTGGCTTGATGTAATCTTAAGAGGTCGGCGGACGTCACATCACGTGAACGGCAGCGACGCGGTCGGGCCGCGACACGACGAGCGACAGAGCGAGGTACCAACTCACGGATAGTAGACGTATGTAGAAGGATCACAGTTCACTAAAACAAAATAAAGAAAGAAAATACATTTATCAACCGCAGACTAAAGGCAACACAACATAATACATTCTGCAAATCGTGACACTTAAGAGGTCTTACAGTCGCAACGACGAAATAATAAATGAAACAAAAAAGTCGACTTCAAAACCTAAAAGGAATAAAATAAATTTTATAAAAAAATTTGACAGCTTCTGAAGTCTGTCAAGCATTGAAGAATAGAATACATCGACTTCTGAAGTTGTTAAGTTTTGTATGAAAGATGTTTTATTCGTTTTAGGTTTTGAAGTCGGTTTTTACTTTTTTTAAAGTAAATTTATTTTTCCATTTTTAGTTGAATTAAGAGAATTACATGAGCCCAAGACGAACGAAAAGAAGAACCATCACAAAATCCGCTCAGAAATGTCGGAGATACAGTACATTTATGCATATAATTTATAAGAATAATTACCTAATTTATTACATGCTAAAACCTTCTTGAAAATATGTAGATTACGGTAGTGAAAGAATCATCAACATTGGTTCATCAGTTTTTTGAGAAAATCGCGGGCTCCCGGCTGGCGGGCTGCGCTACCAAGTAGGACCTTCTTATTTTCGGTTGAAATTAAAAAAATAAAGTTTAACCCATTGTTTTGATAAGCATAAAAATATAGACAATAGGTAGTTAGACGCTTTATGTATTCACACAGTTCACGTGTGATGTACGATCATCATAATAAGAAAACGTTCATCACTTTAGGTCACCGTTCATCACATCAGGGTTTTGAAGTCGCCGTTGTCATTGTATAATATTATGACTCATATTTCTAGGTACCTATGGTTTAAAGTTTTAGTAAGTAGACGATACTGTGTGGTTGTTCTGTTCGCCGCCGCCGCGCGCCGGGAGAGCGCTCGGCGGCGGCGGCTCGTAAAACAAACCGGACGATTTTTGAGAGCGCTCGTAAAGTTATGTCGAATTAATTAGCGATCAGTTTGTTACCGGACCCTCTGTACCGACTGCGGACAGGACGCTGCTTCCAACGCGCCCGTTTTTATTAGGGTTCCGTACCTATAGTATAACACGGACCCTATTACTAAGACTCCGCTGTCCGTCCGTCTGTCTGCCCGTCTGTCACCAGGATGTATCTCATGAGTCGTGATAGTTAGACAGTTGAAATTTTCTCGAACCGCACTTGGCCGTCTAGGGCCCGCAACTTTGTTAATGTAACTTTCAACGTGGCAACTCTTTTGGGCACTTTTCCCACTGACAGCGTTGCGCAACAATTTTATACCATTGTACATTGTATTGTTTGCAAATTGCGTCAAATTATCCCTAAAAGCACAACCGCCGCCGTTTTAGGCCGTTTTAGCGTTTTGGGTTTTAGATCCGCAGACAATAATATTACCGTGAACAGTCTGATACTAGCTTGTGTTGGTGTTGTGGGCGCTCGACTAATTGCTTGAAAAGGATTAGAGTCAGGGTGAGAGTGTCACCTACACGGTCGCCAGCCGCGTCCCCGACCGCGGTGCCCGCGGCTGGCGAGCGGCGGCAGTTCCAACGACATGCACGACGAGCAGTAAAGACGTCATGGCGAATTTATCAAATTCAGAAAGAGTAGGAGTGGCTTTGCTTCTTTTGTACGCGAGCGAAGAAAAAGAAAAAAGAAGGCTGTTGATGAAGCGGTGGCTGAAAGAAAGAAAACTACACAGCACACAATACAAACACACGCGCGGCGATTGACAGCGAGCGACTGACGCACTAGTGGTTGGTAACCGCCTTCTACACGATTGACAGCGAGCGACTGACGCACTAGTGGTTGGTAACCACCGTCTACACGATTGACAGCGAGCGACTGACGCACTAGTGGTTGGTAACCGCCGTCTACACGGTTGACAGCGAGCGACTGACGCACTAGTGGTTGGTAACCGCCGTCTACACGGTTGACAGCGAGCGACTGACGCACTAGTGGTTGGTAACCGCCGTCTACACGGTTGACAGCGAGCGACTGACGCACTAGTGGTTGGTAACCGCCGTCTACACGGTTGACAGCGAGCGACTGACGCACTAGTGGTTGGTAACCGCCGTCTACACGGTTGGCCGCCGAACCAACCTCCTCTATTCGCCCTTGGTCGCTAGCAGAGCTCTTTATACCGAGGTAATTGGAACGTCAAACGAAATTTTGTCGTAAACCACCGTCTACCGGTTGTAAACCAGCAAGGTCACCTCAGTCGAGACGCGGCAGGCGGCCGTGTAGCAGTCGCTGAAGTAAGCCTCGCGTGGTGTTAATTAGCATTCCTTAATTAAAAGTCCGTCCTCAATGAATAGCCGTACAGCACAGACACGCCACAGGCCAGATAGGCGCAGAATGTCAGCTTCTTAAGGCTGCTCCTTCCTAAAATACGGCGAAACTAAGTAATTTTGTAACCATCTTTTACAGTAACTATAGCATCTTTCTGATAGGAAAAAATACACAGTAATCTACAATACATAAGAAGTGATTTCATGTGTCCTGAAATCTATGTTAGTTTGTAGAACGCAGGAAAAAAACCCTAAATCCAGGTCTATTTCGGTGTATTTTTTCGAGTGAAGAGCGAACACGCAGCGCACACAGATAAGCTTCACGTACAGCGCGTGCGCGTGCGCTCGCGACTGGCATTTATTCGAGAACGCCGTACGCATGCGTAAGGTCTGTTTCAAGATTATCTGATGAACGAACTGGACCTAAAGGGAATAAGTAACCTATTCATCTGTATACAGGTTTCAACTGTATATTTGACCACTTTTTCAATAATTGTTGTTTGAAAAACATTATTCAATACTAGCACTTCCCGCGCGGCTTCGCCCGTGGATGTCGTAAATATCCCACGGGAACATACTACCGGGTATTTTTCCTTATTCCTTGTCTACATTATAAAGGGAACCTCTGTGCAAAATTTCACCTTTCTAGGTCCAAGGGTTTGGGCTGGGCGTTGATGAGTCGGTCAACCAGTCGGTCAGGACTTCCCTTTTTTTTGTATAGATTGAAATCTATACAAAATAAACGAACTATAAATGTGTAATTGAAAAAAGATCAACGAATATTGAGGTTAAAAATTTTTTATTGACGATTAAAATTTCTGGTTATGATTCATTCAAATAATCGAATAAAGCACTCAATTTGTAACATAATTTACACTAAAAATTGGAATCCACAAGTAAGTTTCCATTTTCCTCTGATCATTTTAGAACAGACTATAATACAGGGTGGCCCAGAATAAATTTTATTTTTGTTTTCTTTTTAACTTGTGAACGGGTGGAGGGGGAAAGACGCGGGCGGTGTCGGTTGCTAGCCCGGTTCGCGCTAATTTAGTCGCCATAAGTCACTTTACGGGGCAACAGCGCGCTTTTGCAGTGCGTACATTTTATGAAAACAATCGTTCGTACATACATGTTCTAACACGTATGAACTCAACTTCGTTTCTTTCAACTTGAAAGAAACGTCTAAGTTTCTTTCAAGTTGAGTACCAATTGCGCAGTGAAAGGCAGTGTCCAAGTGTCCCATTGATTAGGCATTAGATAAACAACTTAGAAGAGACCGGTTCGCCGATGCCGCGTCGCCGCCCGGTCGTGCACGAACTGTTCGGATCGAAGAAAGAGTACAGGAAGTTAATGATTCTGTACGTGCTGATCCGAAACTCTCAACTCGCAAACGTGCAACAGCATTAGCGATGTAGCGTACGACCTAGCAGAGAATTTTATCTTTGGATTCAAAGTTTCATTTAAAGCCCAACAGGACGGGGCAACTTGTCACACATCGAACATGAGTTTAGAGGTGATTCGTGATATGTTCCCAAGAAAAGTAAGTTCTCGAAGGGGTAGCATTGACTGGCCGCCTAGCAGCCCAGACTTGAGCCCAACAGATTATTTATTGTGGGGCTACCTTAAGAGCCGTGTTTACATAAATAATCCTAGGACTACGGCTCAATTCAAACAAAATATTCACCAGGAAATTGCAGCGATTCCCCAAGCAACCTGCAGGCGTGTATTGGAAAATTTTAGGGCGCGCTTACATGAATGCCAGCGCCGTGATGCTGGCCATCTGGATGTGTTCAAAAACTGTATTTGCATATGTCCTTTTAAACTTCAATAATAAATAAAATAGATTAAAACTAACCACTGTTTTATTATGAAATTTTCAAAAATAAAATTTACTCAGGGCCACCCTGTACAATCATAAATATTTTCGTTGATTGTGTGGAGCCGGCCTTCTGTACCTACCTGCAGGGTGTACTGTGCGTATAATTAATTGTTGGCATTATCAACGAGGCTTTGTCCTATCAACCGTAATGAGAAAACTTTCTATTAGCTCATATTATATTAACGTACTTACCAGAATGATAATAGGTAGGTAGGTACAATATAGTAACCGCTAAAGTTTCATTCAATTAATTGTGTTATAATTTGGAAATTAACACACAAAGTTTGAATAAATCGATGAGGGCCGCAAACGAGCGACGGTCGAGATTTTACAGGACGGCGTTTTGAACGCAAAACTGTGATAATTAATTAAAGAAAAAAAGCTATCTTCTTCTATTTTATAACATTTAGTTAATAGGGCATTACGAAAGAAATGGTTAAGGCATTGGCCTTAATTGTAATAACTGAACTGTAAATATTTGATTCGCTTTTGGCCACGGCTTCATCCTCGTGGATGTCGGAAAATATTCCACGGGAACGGACTGCCGGGATTAAAAATACCACAGATCCAAAGAGCCATGTGTGTTGCTGCTCCTCTGCAGGTCGTATTTTACAACCGATCTGGACGAAACTTGGTATACAGGTTTTACAGCGCGACGTAAGATTGTTTTTTTGTGGTCGGGGTTTCTTGATTAGGGGGGTACTTTTTCCAAAGGGGCAAAAAGGGGGCTACTGGATATTTGTGGAATTTAGTGGTATATTAATTTTTGCAAAAAGTTTGTGCTCGTGAGGTCTACTATTCGCAGAACTACTAGTCATAAGTGATTTTGAATGTCTTTTCACACAAGATTAATTTTGAAGATGACGACTGAATCCACACGAGCGCCACATTCCCATGTTTCAGTTGGTCCCCTCCCCCCTCCAGCCAGTGGAGGCTGATGACGTCGTCGTTCAGTCACTCATCACTCGCCACTCACAACTCGCCACTCGCCGCCCGGCACTCGGCGCTGCCCCCCGGCGCCGTCCGTCAACTTAATGAAACAGCGCGGATGTCGCTGACAGCCACTCATTTAATATTGAAAAGATTCTAAACGATATTATTATTGAATTAGGGTTCAGTATCAAAAAGTCCACAACGATGAAAACTGTGAGGAAAATAATTTTAACTTTTGTGAAAGATTTTGCGATAGCAGCGTTTTATTCAAAAGGTATATTTTCGTTTTAGGAAATTTATTGGCTTTAAAATGAGAAAGACGAGTTGTGTTCGTGCACCAATTATAAGTAACAAGGTTTTATAGATACCTGCGGCATCAACTACGTGAACTGTAATCAATAAAACAAATGATTAAATTAAAAAACCCGCCTGCAAAAACACAACTGAAAAGAGAAAAATTTGCTTTTCATTTTTTTTTAACTCAAGTTTCTTACCGCAGCCGGGTTTTTTAGTTTTTTTAATTACTTTTTTTTGCATTTGCAGATGCAATTTATAAATATGATATAGAATAAATAAATCCGCGATTTTGATTTTTTAAGAATTGTATGGACCCAGTGATACTGACACAGTGCATGTACACTTGCGCCATCAAGGCAAATCTAATGACCTATCATTTATAAAAATTGGTTGAGCCGTTGAGTAGTTAAGATTGGACATAGGAACAGACATACATACAAACATATAACCCTCCTTTTGGGCTTCGCCGCAGTCGGGTAAAAAGTTTGCCCACTAGTTTCGGCTTACAGCTATATTTATACTTTATAGATTGAGTTGTAGCAGTAACTCTCAAGCCCTGACGTCGACCGAACCCTCGGAAAACGTGTCAAACACACACTTCAGCGGATTTTTTCTTGTTGCAAAAAAAAAGTGAAAGTTGTGACCTATTTGACGTATTTTCTTTACATTTCCATCATCTTAACATTATTATATGGAATTGGAAATAGAAATGATCCGAGTAGTAACACAAGGTAAACTACTGTAGTTAAACAAAGAAAGAACTTGTAATAATGCCCTGAAGGAACGTAGTATAATAATAAATGAAATAATTTGAAACAAGCATTTCACATACTTTACCTTGGTAGTATCTACTTATACTAGTGTTCTTCGAACTTTACTCGGTACGTTCATAAGATTTTTATTTTATGAGTTACTAGGTTTTGCCCGTGGCTTCGCCCGCGTGGTTGTCGGAAAATATCCCACGGTAACGTACTACCAGTATAAAAGTATGCTATGTCGTAATCCACGTCATGGTTTACCCATGCACCAAATTTCATCCAAATTCGTTCAGCCGTTTTAATGTGAAAGCGTAACACACAAACAAACTCATTTTCGCATTAATAATATTAGTTAAGATCCTTACATAATATAATAAATACAAAAGTGAGTTTGTATGTTGGTTTGTAACGCTTTTACGCTAAAACGGCTGAACGGATTTGGATAAAATTTGGCACACGGGTAGACCATGACCTGGAAAAAGACATAAGCTACTTTTTATCGACATACCACACGGGTGAAATCGCGGGCCGAAGCTACTTTCACTTAAAGCATCTATTTTAACAGCATTTGAGCGAATGGCACCTGAGCTTTTCTACGGCCCCTATTAATATTTTTGCCAGGTGCCTTTTGTGGAACAATTAAGAACAGATCCACAACTAATAAGAACGGATATTTTTTAAATGAATAGATTTGTGAATGATTTTTTTTTCCCCACCTTAGTAAAGGAGAGCCCCTAATATCGGGCATCATCTCGTAACACCGCGCCAGTTAAACGTCGTCACAAACAAAGCGTGCCATCAAAAATGTATGTAAATGAGTTGGAGCTCGTTTGTGCTCGTTAGAGGGTTGTTCCAGACGATGTACCGACAGCTGGGCACTGGCACTGATGTGGGACAAACGGCTCGCTGATGAAACAGACAGATATGGCACAACACGTCGAACTGATTACCTGATTCCAGGTTTTCGAGTCACTGAACAATGTGGTTAGTAATTATGGAATCGTTTTTATTTGTTTTGGACCTATTGGTAAAATTCACCGAGACCACAGAACGGGACGTGCATTTATTTGTTAACCCCCGACGGAAACAGAGAGGTATTATCGTGTGTATCTGTCTATCTGTCTGTGGCATCGTAGCTCCCAAACGACTGAACCGATTTAATTTTGTTTTGTTTTGTTTTAATTAATTATTAATTATTAATTTATTTATTCAAGTAACAAGGACTCATTAATACACACATAATTCGCTATATAAATACATAAAACACACACAATACATTAAACATTCCAATACAAAACAATAACTACACAAGACATAAATTCATGTTGATAGCCGACGACTGGAGGGGACGTGCAAGTCACTGCAGCGCCTGATGTACGGACAGTCCAGCCTGTCGGCTATCATCATAGGTCTTGATCGAGAGTGTTCTTAGCTATGATTCAAGAAAATCTATTCCGCCGTTTGAAGATTATCAGCTCTTTTCTAGTTGATGAATGGATGTGAGCATCTTCCACATGTCTGAGAGAGTCGAAATTTGGTTATTCTGTTACTTCAATGATGTTAGAATAACACAGTAACCTTGAACTGATGCTGCAGCATTACCTGGAGCTCGCAGGATACCCAACTTTCTCACCAACGTACAGCAGAGGTATCGTGTTTGGGCTCATTGGAATGGTATCAACGAATAGGTTATAGATAGATGGTATTCAGGGTCTGATGATGGAGTAGCAAGAAAATATGAGGGTATATTTGTGTCGGGGGTTTTTTAAATTTAACTTTTAACTTGTCTTTAAAAAGATGGTTTAAAACAAATTACACAAACTAAAAACAGTTTTCATATATACTCGCACACAAGGGAAAATATAGTTTATATAAAGCGAGGGAAATGAAGTGCTAAGCAAATTGGGTAGAAAGTAAATTGTCCGTACACTCAAATCACGGCACTATATCGTTCTTTGACAGTTGTATGAAATCGCTATAACATGTTTAGTTGACGTCAATTTACTTAACAAATAAGTTCTCTGACTGTTACGAATCTACCAGGTAATTCCAACTATTTCTGTGTGACACTTCTAACTTCTCTACCTTATGAATAGCCTGACTCGGGATGTGACGACGGTCCATTTGAAATGATTCAAACAATGACACTCAGATTTAAGAATGTTTAATTATGTTCCATCTTCCAGCCGCCTCGTAGATGAGAATACATTATAACACGAAAAATTGTTAATGTCAGCCGGAAATGTCACAATCTGCATAGTAACGAGCGGAAACACAAACATAAGGAAAATGTTCCGAAAAATATTATCCTAATGATAAAATAAATCCCTACTTCACTGACGCAACGAAATGTGCGAACATAAGTCGACGCCGAGTTATCGCTGATAGAGATGAGATAACGCTGATAGAGATAAGATATCGCTGATCCAGATGAGATAACGCTGATCCAGATGAGATAACGCTGATAGAGATGAGATAACGCTGATCGAGATGAGATAACGCTGATAGAGATGAGATAACGCTGATCAAGATGAGATAACGCTGATAGAGATGAGATAACGCTGATCGAGATGAGACAATGTTGATAGAGATGAGATAAAGCTGATCCAGATGACATAACGCTGATCGAGATGAGATAACGCTGATAGAGATGAGATAACGCTGATCGAGATGAGATAATGTTGATAGAGATGAGATAAAGCTGATCCAGATGAGATAACGCTGATCAAGATGAGATATCGCTGATCCAGATGAGATAACGCTGATCGAGATGAGATAACGCTGATAGAGATGAGATAACGCTGATCAAGATGTGATAACGCTGATAGAGATGAGATAACGCTAATCGAGATGAGACAATGTTGATAGAGATGAGATAAAGCTGATCCAGATGACATAACGCTGATCGAGATGAGATAACGCTGATAGAGATGAGATAACGCTGATCGAGATGAGATAATGTTGATAGAGATGAGATAAAGCTGATCCAGATGAGATAACGCTGATCAAGATGAGATATCGCTGATCCAGATGAGATAACGCTGATCCAGATGAGATAACGCTGATCAAGATGAGATACCGCTGATCCAGATGAGATAACGCTGATCGAGATGAGATATCGCTGATCCAGATGAGATAACGCTGATCGAGATGAGATATCGCTGATCCAGATGAGATAACGATGATCGATATGAGATAACATGCTTCGTGGGACTGTACAGTAGGCAACTCAATGTTTCGTTATTCGAAACAATCATTCAAGCTCTAACACAAAGCAATTATTTAAATTACAATGGACACATTTGAATTGACAAGGAGTGGGTCAGTCAGAAAGATGCGTGTAGTTGCCCATTTCAAAGCATGGTGGGTTCCTAATAGCATTTGGCTACATATTGAAGAACCATTGAGACTAGAAGGAATGCTCCTGATATTGGTAGATGATAGATGATACTTATGTGACACTCAGGGAAAAGGATTTTTGGCCAAATTGACTGTAATTTGTTTCCGTATCACTATTCAAATCGCAACTGTAATTTTTAATTATTCCTATGAAAAAAAAATGCACATGCACACACACACACTCACTCACACACACACACACACACACACACACACACACACACACACTATTTTTAGTTCGCAGATTGTAAACTTTTGGTTATAAACTTAATTAATAGACAAATTATTATAAGTTATGATTGTAACACTTTAGCTCGACATATTTATCTGGAAGGATCTGATTCCCAACATACAGCTCACGCTAGTTTGGGAAACAGGGCTTGCACATGAAATGTAAATACTTGTTGTTGCAATAAAGATTTTGTATTTGTATAAAATGGCTATAGTGCGGCTTATTATTGACGTAGTGTGTGTGTGTGTGTGCTCAATAGTGCATTTCCCTAACTGTTTAAGAGATCTCCGGAAGAGTGCGGCTAACCCCGCGACCTCTCCCGCGCCTCTTGAATCTCTAACAGTTAATACGTCGTCGGCGTCGGTCGCTCGTTATAGCCTCGTTCGCAGATGTTTTTGTACACCGTCACTCCCACCCCCGCCCCCGCCACCCCCGACACCCCCGCGGACATCACAACTGATTACCATTGATTACATTATCAACCTCATTTGCGATACTTGTCTCACAGTCCAAAGAATACATTAAAACATTTTCAGGAAACTTTTTTGAACAAATTCTTTGCAAAAATAACTCGTAGGTACTTGTTTTTGTGTTTATGCTTCGTTTGGTGCGAAAGGTTGTTCAGATGACTTTATTTTAGGAGTGTCCGTGGTCTCGCTCCGTTTGCTGTCCCTGCTATGTTTAGCAGAACATTGTCGCAAAATAACATTTTTTAATTAAAATCATTTGAAACCAGCGCTTTAGGATCTTTGGCCATATTCTGGGAGCTTCACCAAATCCAATCGTTGATTGCGTTGCTTGTTTGAATACGATTTACACTATCATTTCAAGAGCAAACAATTTTGTAGCCATAGAAATTAAGTTACAATTTAATGAACAATGGCGTAGCAAATTCGCTACGCCGTAGCAAACTGCTACGGCTTTACGTAGCACCGCATTGTAGACAAGCGTAGACCGGAGCTCATCGTTTAAATTGTCCACGACGGATGATGGCGAGATAGATGTTTTCAGCCAATAGCGAAGCTGTCGTCAATCTATTGTATGGTTCCGGTCTCATGTCGCTGAGAGGCAATTTGGCCAGTTCGACGCTATCTGTGCCGTTGTTGAACAAAGTCCGAGACTGCAGACTAACTGGCGCTGCGCACGTGTGTGTGTGTGTGTGTGTGTGTGCTAGCAGGATGTGCGTGTGTGTAACGATGCGTCGCGTGCGGATCGATACACACGAGCGGCTAGGAGAGGCGGACAGAAGGTGCAGTATAGAAAGCGTCATATAATACTGTTTCATGACTTTAAAGTCAATTACAATTTTCATGAAGGTTAAGATTTTTCTGGTCGGGGTAGGAGTGATGCACGCTAAGCTAGATGTTCGCTAATGCAGCGAAAACAGGAGACATGAGGAACAAAACTAGTGTTTAGAGAAAAGTTACATGTACTACATGCAAACAGTACGAGTAAAAGCTGTATTTACACTGTAACTACTTGTTGTCCTAATTAATAGCTATCAAATAATATTAAGTTTTCCTTAGCGGCAACTCTGTTAATGTTACTGCTTAGCGGTACGCAGCGCGCACACAAGCACAGACAGACATGCAGTAACACACACACAGTGCAGGCGAGGCACACTCATCGCACAGATTTGGTTTGTTTTACACTTATGTGCCGCTACTCGTGTCTAGTATGTTTATTTAGAACTTAATGTCTGAATTTGATCTATTTCTTTATTTCAAATCGTTTTCTCAGAGTCCATAAAATCGTGCTTAAAGTTTTGCTGACTTATTTATTAGAATTCCAGCTTGGTGACGTGCCACCACTTGCAGTTTGATAACAATCATAATTATGACACTAGTAGCTGAAGCATTCTGCTCTCTAATCGGGATTATTGTATCGTGCTGGAAGTGTTCTAAAACTTTTTGATAAAATAAAAAGATTTCTCATTACACTTCATGTTGTAAGAAATAATATTTCCTTACACATTTCATAGTGCGCTGTAACGCCAAATTAATTAAGCTAGACAAGCAAACTTTCTGTATTACATCGAGTGCAGTACAGTCGACGTCGACCCCGTCGTCAGCTACAGCACAGGAGTACAGTCGACGCCCCACCAGCGCACAGTACGCAGAACAAAAGGAACTTGTTAAAACTTGCGTTTTGTTATTTAAACACTCTTTCTCGGGGGAGTAGCGAGTTGTGTGGCAGCGAGCCCCCGCCCGGCCCGGCGCGGGGCGGCGCGGCGCGGACACAGGCACAAAGGACGCTTTGTTAACTACTTGTATCGAACTATTGAAAAGTACGCCGAATGATTGACTCAAAGGAATTGTTGACGAGCCACGAATGCTGGGAAGTGGGCGCAGTCCAGTGCGGTCAGCTCTGCGTCAGTTTGTGATCATACTCGCGGAGTGACGCCACGAGCGCCGCGACTGATTAGTGGCGGAGGGATATCAAAGAGATGCTGCACACAAAGAGGAGCGACGTGACCGACATGTCGTGCTGACCCGCGCACACTGACTGCTACAGTAAAGAGATCAGCTAAACTTGTTTATTCAAACAAACACATTTACAAAGATGTTTTACAATATTGTTCAATCGTGAAACTCGATTTTATAATTCTAAGTTTTGAGTATAGTTTAGAATACAAATTTGTCTAATAATGTGTGGAAACTGTTTTGGATTATGTATTGCTATTTTGTACCGTTTTCTTATTATATTGTATCTGTTTGTTTCCCAAATAAAATAAAAATAAAATACAATGTTGCTTATTTATTTATTTAAACTTTTCGCATTAAAAAAGGTACAAAGGCGGACTAAAAAGGCGCCCTCAGGCATTACCAGTCCTCCAAGCGTGGTGAAGAGATTAGATGGCAGGTGCTCTGTTTGAGCGGAATGATTATAAAAACTTAAATAAACAATTTAAATAATAAAAAAACCCGACTGTAAAAAAGTCAACTTATAAGCATTGCACTAAAAAGACCGAAACAAGATTTAGTAAACAATAATAAAAGTAAACAAAATTTAAATAAACTGAGTAAACTAAGTAAATAATAGCTTTAACATCTTCAAGTTTCCTAGAACGATCTTAATCACAAAGCCATACCTACCTAAACTAAATGATACTTATATTTAATAAAAATTGAGGTTATAAACTAAAACCCGACTACTGAAAAATCACGCTCTAAAAAGTATGAAACAAGAAAATATTCTCATCTGAAATTAGAAAAAGACAGACAAATCAAAAATCCGGAGTCACACGTCATGTTGGGCATAAGTCAAACAGCAGGCTGATTACGTGTGACTTCGGGTTTTTAATTTGTCTCTTTTTCTAATTTCAGATGAGAATACTTTCTTGTGTCATACTTTTTAGAGCGTGATTTTTCAGTAGTCGGGTTTTAGTTCATAAACTCAATTTTTATTAAATATAAGTATCATTTAGTTTAGGTAGGCATGGCTTTGTGATTAAGATCGTTCTAGGAAATTGAAGATGTTAAAGCTTTGTTTACTGATCTGCCGACACCACACAGCGACGACGCGACGTCGTGAAGCTCCGACCGGCCGGAGTGCGGCGCTGACGGTGACGCCGCTGGCGTCAATGTTTTGAATGTGTAACATTACAGTGAAGTGGGTGACTAATACCACACCAATATGGAGAGCACATGGCTCTCCATATTGGTGATGGATGGAACGGTAGAACTGTATTATTAAGTAATTAATTGTTTCTGCAAAAATAAATATACGAAAACTTCAAATAAAGGACACCAAGCAGCCATAAATACCCGTGAAAATGGCGGGGCTAGCGAGGCGCCCTAACAAGCTTAAAAAAAATTGTTTTGGACCAAAGTACCTTATTGCGGCTTGAAGTTTACCTATGTAAAGATTACAGGAAAAATAAAACGATGTCTCTAAATAGCACATTTTTCCAGAAATCGGAACGGAACCCTCGGTGCGCGAGTCCGACTCGCTTTTGACCGGTTTTATTTTATTGTCCTCTATCATAAGTTCATAACAGATTACGTTATTCGTCGCATCGCATGTCGACCAACCGCGCAAGGCTGGCGCCGACTACTGTTCACTTTGCCTCATCATCCCCCCCCCTCACTCCTGCATGTCTGGTGTGTGCGTCGCAGACCCCCGACACAAACCGCTTCATTGCTTTCCATCGAGTTGAGCGGTGCGCCCGGTGCTCGCACTCGCTGCCACCACCAACGCCACCAACGTTGTGCACAAGATACGATAGAAAGCTGTGTTTTGTTTCGGTTAGCGCTGAAATTGCTTAATTATACGATTATTAGCAGAGGCGATGAGCCGGCGACCGTTACTGTGTCGCAGGCGGCCCAGCTGGACTCAGCTCACAGCCGACGATAACGGAGCTATTCTAACTCGCGTACAATTCGCTACAAAGCCAACGACCGCTGAATATTTTCACAACATAATTTGATCACTATCTAGGATGTTGACTCACGTCCTTTGTGTTCGTAAACTGACAGACGGAACCCCAATTTAGGTAACTAGCTTTTGCGACCCGCGACTGAAGTCGCATAAGTACTTCGTTTTCGCTTAGCGTTCTTTCTGACTTTCTTTTTGCTCGGCTCCTAAAGATTATAGCGTGGTGTTAAATAGCCTACCTACGTCAAAAATTGAGTTATAAAATGCAAAAAGAATTTTTCAAATCCGACTGGTGGTTCCAGAGATTAGCGCGTTCAAACGAACGAAAAAATAAAATCTTCAGCTTCATTATTAGTATAGATAGATAAGCTAATATCACGGAAATATTGCAGATCTGCACAAAAAATATGATAAAACATCGAACACTCCGCGCCGCCGACTAGTAAAGTGTTCCCCCGCGGTCACTGTGCGAGTGAGGGACAGTCGTCCAGCAGTAATAATGTGATGTCGGCTGCGGGCTGCTCGCCGGCGGCGGACACATATACACGTGTAGCGATGGTGGCTCCCGGGAGACGATCAGCACGTGTCGGCAGTAGTGACTGATTGTGGTGCTGACACTGTGTTATTGTACTGTGCGCGGTACAAACGGGGAAGCGGATTGTTTAGCAAATTGACAGCAACTACATAACCGTAAGTACTAACATAACATCACATCACGCCTGTATTGCTCGCAGGGTCAGGCAGAGCTGCCCCTATTTTACATACACCACATAAACGTGGGTACTATTCAACTAGGATTTTGAATTTATGACTGAAATCGTAAAATTAAACTAGTTGTTTTATCTCAGTAAAGCGGGTGAGCCATACTTGTAGATGTAATGCGTATAGACACGCGCTCTTGTGTGCGTACTGCAGGTAGCGCGCTCCCGAGCTCACGCACACAGAGACAATGCGCATGTAACATTTACACACACAAGTGTGGCTCGCCCGCTTTCGTGAGATAAAACAACTATACAGCAAAATTTATTATTTTTTCTTCACATTCCTACAACTTGCAATACAGATTTACCGAATGCTGTGAATAATGGAATATTTCGTTAAAACGTGAAACATAATATTCAATTAATAATCACAAATGAAAGATTAATATTTGTTATTTGCAGTGACATCGTGCCACGCGCGCTGATGCTCGGATTATTTCTTATTCCTCCTGCTTCCGTGGCACCCCCGGGGGGGTGGTGGGGGGTCGGGGGTGGCAGTACATCGAGTCAGGCGCGTCACAACTCAGCAGCTAACACCATTACCGTCACCACACTGCTAGACACGAACACGGAGCCCTGATGCTCCGACACGTGGCGAACTACTGCGAGACGAGAGGTGAGGGAGCCTGCGCGAGCTAGTCCTAGCTACTGTAGGAGGTTGGTTGTAATCAAGCCTTAGCATATATCACTGGCTGATATTTCAATCATTCAAACATCGATTATGCTCATAAAAAAACGATGCTCGCTTTTCTATGAGGATTGACAGATAGATTTAGCTAGGGCTCCGCGTAGGACCTAGGCTGTGTGTATTATAATTTGTTCTGATTTAATATAGCGGGCTTCAGCCCCATTTCTCCAGTGCACTACTGTGTTTCATTCTGTAGCCTCTCACTGTGAGGTTCAAGTCCTCACAGTACAATGTGTAACAGAGGACGAAAAGAGGTGCTACCATGACATAACACGTGTTGCTAGCTCGAACACGATCATTAAAGAGGTGCTACCATGACATAACACGTGTTGCTAGCTCAAACACGATCATTAAAGAGGTGCTACCATGACATAACACGTGTTGCTAGCTCGAACACGATCATTACATCATTAATGTATTAGACAAAGGTCTTAGCAACTATGTTAGTGGCATCGCAACACTCACACAAATTAAAATATTGATGATGCGTGGTCTGATGTAGTCTAGTACAGTCTTGTGACAAGCAAACATTCATAGTCACGGTCTACAGACAAAAATTACAATTTCAGTCGGTAAAATAAAACCCTGGGGAAAGTTTTGGTCGCCGGCAGCGGCCATGTGCGTGCGCTGCTGTTCAACTTTGTAACAACAAGCGCTCAGCAACTTGTCGGCTCCGCGTTAATATTGATGAGCGGCCTCCGTGGCGGCGGCAACACCGAGCAGGGCCGCGGGGGCGCGGGGCGCGGGGCGATAAGGTACAAGTAGAAGGCTTACTCAGAATCTTCATTGTTCAACAATATTGGCCTTGAATGAATTAAGAATCTCCGAACAAGAACGAAGTTCTCTAACGCGGCTTGCGGTAGGAGTTGACTTACCAGACAAAAATTGTGATAGCTTGGCTAATATGCATGATATAAATATAATGTATAGCCTATATATAGCACTCAAGAATAATGTAGCTTTCTGCCAGTGAAATTTTATTTAGAATTGGATCATTAGTTCCGGATATTACCCCCTCTATACAAACTTACAAACTTTTACCTCTTTATAATATTAGTATAGTTTTAAATATTATTACGTATATTAGTGGTTTTATCATCAGATCTGATCTTCACTTTCTAACTATCCTTCTGTGGCTGAGCTGCGAGGGCGAGGCGGCATCGCTTTTAACCGCAACCTATGAATACATTAGCCGCGAGTAATAACGTTTTAAAAAGAATGCCTTCATTCGGCTTCCTTTCTTCCGCAGACGGAGACGCGGGGCGGCATGGGGGCCATGGGGCCCATTATTGAGTGTGCAAGTCGCCCGCTGACATTTTTTAACCCACTTCAAAGAAAGGAGGAAGTTCTCTATTCAGAATCTGATGAGGATCTCATGGAAATCGAAGGAAACCCTCAAATTTTATAGGCACATCTATAGATTTGGGATATTTTTTGGAAGTCGGTTGTTTTTTTTTTATCCGTGTATAATAATTATATAACATTGGTCAGGCAGGACATAGTTATTCCATAGTTCAAGGTAGCCAATTTAATCCTCTACATCCACCCAAACTCATAAGCCCAATAAGTTTTATTTTTTCATATGTATGTACTGCAATAGTTCTGCATCAACCGGGGGTTGTCCCTGGGTGCACTTGCATAATGCATACAGGTATAGGTAATCGTCGGTTGGTTCTCCTCATCATTTAAAATTGTATAAGCGGCCTCTGCAAATTGGTTTCAGCCCTCGTACGCTTTTCAAAGGACCGGGGTCCCGAGATATGTTAAACGTATAAAAATAATAATAATAACGCCACCGACGTATCTCTACGATGATGTCGTGGTGGGGCTTGCGCGTTTTTGAACTCTAGGTCTGTGATAGTAAAGTTTACTGTAGGTGTGGGAGGAGCCAGACCAAGAGAGCTACATGAACCCGCAGGGCAGAATGTGGCAAGCTGTTGGGCAGTAGCGAGTAGCGACCCCACGGACCCCATCACCCGGGAGAAGTGTTGTTACTCACCTCTGGCTTGCCTTTATTAGCCGTCCGGAGTGAACGCGACGAGCTCCCACCTCTTTCTTGCCTTAATTGGTCAGCTTGATTGAAGGAAGTTTCCAATAAGATGCTGGTAGGAATCTTGAGCGTACTTCTAGGATCGCCCTGAGGGCCGTGGAATACCTGTCCACTCCTCAAGCAGCTCCGGACAGGTTGCCTCCTCGTCGCTGCGACACTTGTGCTAGCGACCGTTTTCGGTGCCCGTTATGGATTGTGCAAGCCACCGCCTGCCATGTTATCCGTGTACATGCGTGACTGGTAATTAGTCACCGATGTTTAAACACTGATTGTACTCATGATAACAAACAACTCTATGGAGCTATGCGAACATAAATATGTAGGGAACAGCTGATTTTTTTCGCGATTTCAGGTTTGTACCCATAGTAAAAGTTTGTTTAAGTATCGGTCACTATAATTACAAGTCACCCTACAAATAAAAAATTGTTCTTTCATAGTTATAGGTAACCAGTCCACTTAAGCCACTCAAACCCATAGTCATTTTTTTTTAATATCCTGCTTAGTCTATATCAACCGAGGATTGTCCTTGGGTGCACTTGAATAGGGCATACAGGGATAATCGTCGGTGGGTGCCTCATATCATTAAAAACACCTAAAGGGCCTCTGCGAGTTGGCTTCGGCCCCTCGTACGCCTTGTAACGTCCCGGCACCCCTGGTCCCGGAAATGTTAAAGACGAAAAAAAAAAGCTAATAAAAATATACAATCAAATATCAGACAATTCAACTATCTCTGAACAAATCTTAAACGACAACGACAATATGAAATACGATTCAGATCTGCTATCGCAAAGCGCGGAACGTCTGCTGCCCCGGCTGTGAGGCGGGCCGATGCTCTCCCGCACTTCCTGCGCACTCGGGCAATAAGTGTGCACTCACAATCATTGTTACTTGACGCTTCAATCTCGTATACAGCGTGTAAGGGACAGCCCTCCGCAAACTGATAGGGTGAATTCAGTACGTCATACTAAGATGACCGGTACATTAAATTTTTTCAGGAACGTTATGGGAATCCAATAAACCTGATTTGTTTGTGTTTTTGTGCACAAATCCGAGCGTCTATTACTGGTTGGGAGGGGTAGGTAATAGGTATGCGGTGAGTTCGATGAACTGTGTAGCTACAGAAAGTGAACAGAAAGTGAACAGCTGATTTCACGCGTCGTTCGTTAGAGTAATTCTACATCCATTGCTGGTTTTTTTGTTTTCAGTTTTATTTTTTGCTGTTTCTTTTACATAAATGGAGTGCTGCGAACAAACAATGTAATTTTACATTGAAATAAAGAAAATGCAACTGAAAAAAATATTTAAAAAATTAAAATTTTCCTGAGAAAATTTCCGGTGGAATATGATTCAAAATGAGGAGCTGAATGCACCCTGTTAGTTTGCGGACTGTCCCTTACACCCTGTATATCGGCACATTAGCAGCCACGGCGGCGGCACTAACGGAAGCGCTTGCTTCTGCACACAGTGGAACTAATACGACGCATACCGACCTAATGTAACGCACAGGAAGGTGTGATTCTAGAAACCATTATGGAAGGACTTCCTACAGGCGCGATGGGGCCAGAAGAAGTTAGATATACTTTACTCCTTTGTTTGACACTGGCAAGTTATAACTGCCGGCACGAATCTTTAGCGCTCGGTGCAGTAGTGGGGGTTGTTTGAGAATAGGTACGTATTGTCTAAGGAGTAAGGCCCACAATAGCTTAAAGTAATTCAAGGTCAGCGCTAAAGTTTCATGCCGCCTATTATATACACCATCTTATAGGCTGATTGTAACGACATATTTGCAAAATAAAAACACATCATTTCTTTTTTTTTCAATCGGATGAGCTTTATTTTGTTTAAGTTCCGGCGAGTGACTGACGTGTTGTTGAATTACCACTCACTCAGTCACAAACGCTATGTTAACCTTAGCTTAATTGCATCTCCACCTTCTTGGGACAAACCTCGGCCAAAATAGTGAAGTATGATATTGTAACCCAGAAAAGGTCCGCGGTGGTGGGCTTACTGCGAGTTGCTGCGTCGTGACTTCGTGCCACACTCGCGCTCGGCTATACAGCAGCGGAGTCGCGATGTGCCGTCTCCTATGCTAATGCCGCCGTCCTTAGGGAATACTTATGTAGCGCACTCCAAATAGCGGAAATCTCAACGCTACGTTTTATCGCAAATCGCATTGAGCGCCGATCGATGCCAACCTCTTTATTTCGGCGGTCGATTGTTGTAATGAATTCCGAGAATGTGGAGGGGAATGAAATAATACGGAGTGACGCCAAGAGGTATTAGCATCGACTGAAATGTGCGATTGGGAGGAAAAAACCGAACTGGGGACAATTGGGAGCGCGTGGCGGCGACAGACACTGATTTATTGGACACACTTAACGACGCGCCGCCGGTGACAGCGCGCGTCTTACAGCACAGGGGGGGGCCGAGGAAGACGACATACTTCTGGGCCTGGGCACCCATGTACGTAATGGCCTTTTCCACAGAATTGTGAGAAGAGAAATAAGGAAACTAACTTGGATGAATTCCTTGTAAACGTAGGAAGGAAACACAGCTTCTGGATATAATAGTGGCATTCATTGCTATCATCGTTGCTAGTGTGGGACCTACTGTTGACTACCGAGGTGACGGCTAATAGAGATTTATAAACAAATTGGGATAAGGGCAGGAGAATGATGATGATATTGCAAGTAGCAGTACTGCAGTAACAACAAGCAGATTAGGGACTCATTAAGCTCACTGAGCGGTGCGGACGAGTAGGTACTAACAGAGACAGAAGGATATGACGTAGAGCGCGGGACACGCAACACGATGGCTTCTACTGGAAGAAACAAATGAGTCTTTAGACTTAGGTATTCTTATTTGAATGAACATAGACAAAGACCAAAGTGCCGTAGTCTCTGGTCAATAATATGTCAATTTTGAAAATTTATTGAAGCTAAGATAAATATGAATTAAATTATTCATTCAATAATACGGCCGGAACAAGTAGGTATAGCAATAACTAGACAATCGAATTCAACAATCATTTTATGAGCGGAACTTATAAATTGGTGAAATGATATCGCGCCGTATTCGGTATCATATATTACTTAGTGGGAATGAACATTGTTTCGTATAAGTAACAGAGAGGCATCTCTAAGTTCTGAGAGCTGCACATTAATACCGCGCTCACTTGTATTAGCTCTTTGTATAATGAACTCCAGGACGGGCTGCTCGCGCTCAGTCAGTGCCGCAGTGGTCGCCGAGCTCATTGCTCTCTAACACAGTTATTAGGAATTCCATCCGCCTTCATTAAAGCGTTTGAACGAAGCTGCTTTGTTGAACACGATCTGGCACTTTGATATCATTTTTCTGTTACTTACTTCTTCATTATAATGAACTGGATCAACATCACGCCCTCCCACGGCAAACATACAGTTTTGAACACTTCAGATGGTTGTGTCGGGTGGTCGGCCGCCCCAGGGATCTATTTCGGTCGACAATTCTTTCGACAGTCCGGCAGTAAATTGGAAGAAAAATATATTGGGACCGCCCCGTTTCGGACTGCCGACCTAGCGATTTATAATACCACTTGCTTTTCTACACCGATGGTGAATTTTGTCAAGCGAAGCGACATTTCAATAACGTTAGATTGTATTAGAATTTTCCGTAAGTAATTAAATAATTAACATAACGAGTAAGCCGCAATAAAAATGTAATCAAGCAAAAACTTAAATGGATAGACATTTAGACAATTCCTGTACCTACTTAAGTATAAAGCAGTAGAAAGACATAAAGCGAGTTTATCGTTCCCCCGCCATGGAAACAATAAATAGCGACAGAGTCTCATCTCGTGGCTTTAAAGTTAAGCTTTTGTAATTAAATCTCTCCATTCATTTGATGTTAAGATAATGTGGATTACATGAGTGCGGCGCGCGGCTTGGCGGCGCGTTGCGCGGCGCCGAGAGACCTCGTGCATCATCGTGCGACGTCGTGCGTCTGCGTGTAGCCGCGGGGTCACTGATGACATCGGATGAACTCAACTCAAACCGGATGGGTTAGGAGGGAATCTCACTGAATGGGATGATTTTATGTTCGCGCAGATTTTACGTAAGTACCTCGTTCTAGTTTAATACTCTGTTATGCGATATTGTTCCCTCAGGGTTAGGCAACAGACAGAGCTACCCATCGTTTGTTGACGAAAATAATTATTGTTCCCGGTAGTTGGAGTTATGGAACATAATTCCCACCCTCTCAATGCTAACTTAGAATTAAATACCGACCTAACATAGAAATAGTATCATGATACATTCCCTTTGGACACATCGTGCAGCAGACACGGTCATACAGATATGTAGCACAAATGCTTAGCAATAAGCTGTTAATTATTAATTTGCTAGCGATTTGAAATTATCTTGTGTATTGCATAACATCACGTGGATATTATGTGTAATTGTGGATGATATGATATTAAGTTAAAAGAAAAAACTCACCGGTAAGGAAGGTAAAGTAGAGGAGAGTGGAAAGAAGGGTGCGCGTGCGGCGCGCGGGGCGTGGCCACGGCGCGCTCGGCCTATGAGCGCGCGGCATGGCGGGGGGCGGGGCGGGGGCGAGGGAGAGGCGCGCGAGAGAGAGCGAGACAGGCGGCCGGCGGCGGCGGCGGGTGACTCATCTCCACGGACGCAGCATCTGTAACAACACGACACCGACTTTAGAACTATGAAGCTCCTAAACGTGAACTGTAGAACAAGGCAAACTAAAGTGTGGTGTGTGAGTGATCTCCGTCCTCATCCTCATCAGTTTAGCCGAAAGACGTCCACTGTTGGACGTGGATAGGCCTCCCCCAAGCGTTGCCGCTTCTGAGCTTCTCGTATCCAGCGAATTCCTGCGGCCTTCACTCTAGAACCTCTCGGCCCTATCGGTAATCTGTTCAGCGAGGAATGTGCCCTGCACACTTTCTTCATGAGTAAAACACCGATATGAAATCGTTATACTGTGTACAGGACCTGGACAGTAGAGAGCAATTGGTTGAGGTAGAATTCTACAATAAAAATACAAAAGAAGTACAGCTCATACGATCAGATGTCAGACCAATACAAGCTTCAATTCCCCAGGGAAGCGTTATAGGATGTCTCTTATTCCTGATCTACATAAACGACCTTCCCAATACCATAGAAGAGCCTTGTGTTTTATTTGCGGATGATATCTCAATCCTCACCTCATGTCAAACAAATATAAATCTAAATGAAAAATTAAGTAACATTTTTAATAACATAATTAATTGGATGAAAGATCATAATCTCGAAATAAATTTTACAAAAACCAAATTAATAACGTTCCATCCTCGCCAAAAAAATCAGATAAATATAAATTTTACAATTAATCAAATTAAATTAGAAACAGTTAATGAATTCACCCTCTTAGGTTTGACAATAGATACAAATATTAATTGGAAATCGCACGTACTTAAATTGAATTCAAAAATTTCAAAGTTTTCATATGCCCTCCGGGAGATTAAAAAGACTACCAACCAACAAACCGCTATAGTCACATATTATGCATATGCCCATGCTTGGTTCACTTATGGTATCATTCTATGGGGAAATAGCACGGACGCTTCTTCCGTATTTATCCTACAAAAACGTCTAATAAGAATAATAACGAACATACAACAAACCGACAGTTGCAAACCATATTTTAAACAACATAAAATCCTCACCTTGATTGGTATTTATATTTTGGAATTGTGTAAATTGGTGCGCAAACATCCTGATACATATAAAACTCGAGGAGATACACAAACAAGCCATTCGTTCCGTCATAAGAACAGATTAAATTTACCTCGGTCCCATCTTAAAATGCACTCTTCTAGTCCTTATTCAATGTCAATTAAAATTTACAATAAATTACCAGAGAACTTAAAACAAATAGAAAAAACAAATATATTTTTAAGCAAAGTAAAACAATTTTTAATTAATAAAAGCTACTACTCATTAGACGAATTTTTAAATGATAAAATTTAACTATTTTTTGACTAATAATTTGACTAATTTGACTGGAGGAATATCTCCTTTTTACCTGGTTTTTGTCTTTTCATTAATATAGTATATTAAATAAACAATAAATTATTTAGTTAATATATGACATTTTAAAATAATAAATATGCACCCAATAAAACTGAAATACAATAATGTTACAAATTATAAATACATAAAATAAATAATTGAGAGATATATACTAAATATAATAATAATAAAAAAATTATTTTAATAAAAAGCAACGATATAAATATAATAAAATAATCTACTAATTACCATTATTTTTTTATTTTTTTATTTTATTTACTTTAGTCTTACAGAATTAAACGGTTTAAATAATAAAAATGCACCCATTAAATAAAATTGATATAAATGGAATATACCTAATAATATTACAAATTATAAATAGAAAACTAATGATAAAATCAAATATAATAATTAATTTCTATATAAATTAAAGATACGACGGAAAAGTCTACCTATTTTAATTGTTTTAGTGTTATGGAAAGTTGATAAAAGCGCTCTTCCTCTCTCCTACCTATTTTTATAATTTTGCTGTGCCCGACAGGGTCCATAATTGTTTCTTTTAATGTATTTTAACACCTGTATATGTACATTATGGATTGCAATAAAGAATTTGAATTGAATTGAATTGAATTGGAAAACGGTCACAACGTAGGTACTTGGATTGTCAGGTACTAGATGTAAAATCTGTCTGTTTAAATAAAAATAAAAAAATGAATGAATGAATGAAATGAACCGACCCCAGCGTGGTTTAAACAGACTCGATTTCTCGAATGAACCCAAAGATTCACACTAGCTCTGTTGCCTCATGTTACATGGTGCCACAGAGACCATTGCATATCAAGCAGTAGACGGGGGGGCGCGGTAATGGTAGGGAAGACATGCCCTTAGGATATGGATAAGGATGATCCAGCCTATCCAGTATGCACCGTAAAATAAGCAATGGAATAGTGCAGAGACGGGTGTTTGAGTGAGAGCTTCCTCAAAGCTCGATAGATGGCGTTGTACCATTTTCTAAATCGCGCTATTATGGTTTTCCACTAATGTGATGTAGGGAATCGCTTTTCAATATACTTTGTACTCGTTGGAAACTTTGTTTTATTTGGTTTATTGGGCAGCTGTCGGGTGCAGTAACATTTTTTGTTCCATTCGAGTCGGAATTTATTGCTTTTTTGAGTGTGTGGCGCGGAAAACAGGGTCGATTACCCTGAAGTGCCTAGTTTATCACCGCGGTGTGGTAAACAGCGGTGTGACGAGGTTGGTGTAAGACAGGCACCACCCCGGAGTCCTGGAGACTTCGCCCTTCAGAGGAGGTGATCAACGGTGTGACGAGGTTGGTGTAAGACTGACACCACCAGTGTCGTGAAGACTTCGCCCTTCGGAGACGGTGACGGCCACAGATGTGACGACATCTCAGCAGTGTCATCAAGGACGGTGACACATTTGCAGCGACGTCATCAGTGACGTACTTGGAGAGGTTTGATTCAAGCGAAACTGTGAGTTACGATCCAAAAAGTTTTTAGTCTAGACTTGTAATTATTTTCTCAGTGCAGTGAAACTTATTTAAGAAGTGTTTGGGACTTGTAGAATTTTAGCATTAGTTTTAGACTTAGAATAATTACGCAAAAAGTGTTGTGACGGGGAACCTATGCCCGATTTTCTCTAAAGTTTAAAAAGTATTTCAAACACTTGTAATTTTTTTTTCGGTTTTTTCAATGACTTGTAAAATTTTATGGATTTTATTTGTGTTGCTTATAGTTATTGGAGAATTAAAAAAATTATAGCTTCTTATTACACAATGGAATCCTTACGTAAACTACAGTCAAATAATAAAACAATAATAGAAAAAGCCAGAATTAATTTTAAAAAATCACCGAAAGATCGTATCACACCAAGTTATTTAGAAACACGACTAGAGTCTTTAGAGTCACAATGGCAACAATTCGTTGAAACTCACAGACGCATTGTAGAAAAAGCAACAGACGAAGATTTACAAAAAAATGTTTATTTTACATCAGACTTATATGACCAAACGGAAGAGACATATTTATCATACAAGTCTGAATTGAAAGAGCTTATAGTCAAACCTAGTCCTTTTAATAGCACCAATCCAAGTAGTAGTAAGCAATTCAACAAAAATATCTCAAATGTAAAACTACCAAAAATTTGTTTGCCTACATTCTCGGGGCAATATACGGAGTGGGTTACGTTCCGCGATTTATTTGTATCACTGATCGCTAATAACGAAGCGCTTGATGATGTTCAAAAACTACATTATTTAAAGGGCCATCTCGCAGGCGAAGCAGAACAATTGTTACGTCATATTCCAGTAACCGCATGTAACTACCGAGAGTGTTGGTCTATTTTAAATAAAAGATATGACAATAAAAGATTTCTAGCCAACAACATGCTAAAGCGGCTTGTCTATCAATCACCCATTACAAAAGAAACATCAAGTTCTATTAAAACACTGTTAGACACCACTGTAGATTGTCTCCATGGATTGCGCACTTTAGGTATTAATGTTGACACCTGGGACGCAATTGTTGTTTTTCTAGTATGTGACAAATTAGATCCTGAGTCCCGTAAACTGTGGGAATTGAGGATAAGTAACAACGATGAGATCTCTAAGCTTGATGAATTAAAAATCTTTATGGAATCGAGGTTTAGGGCCTTAGAATATTTAGATCCCAAACCTAATCCCAAAACTTGCGCTCTTAATGCTAAATCTTTTCATATCACTAACACTCAAAATTGTATTGTTTGCTCAGGCGATCACAAATTATGTCACTGCAAGGAATTTTCAAAGAAAGATTGTGATGAGCGTCGTGAATTTGCCCGAGTCAGTAAGCTTTGTTATAACTGTCTTGGAACAAACCATTCTGTATATTTTTGCCGTCAGTCTACCAGATGTCACCTTTGCAAAAAGAAGCACCACACACTACTTCACCCAAAAACAACTGCCAATTCTGCTGAAAATGTTGATAGTTCAGCAGACAAGAATGTTGCGGCTGCTAACGCTGCTACTTCTTCCAATCAAAGCGAGATTACCAAACCCATTTGTTGTTTTGCAGATGTTCACAATCAGGGTCTGTTAGCCACAGCCTTGGTCAACGTTGAGTCAAGAACTGGGACTGCTCTTGTTTTAAGAGCTCTGATGGATCAGGGCTCTCAGGTCTCTTTTATTACAGAGGCTGCCGTACAGTTGCTTGGATTAAAGAAAACACCTGCTCACACCGACATACTTCGACTAGGCGATGATGAGGGACATGCAATGCCCTCTAAGTGGATAGTTCGATTTAAATTGCAGTCACGCCTAGATCCCACTTTTGTTTTATATGTCGATGCTTATGTATTGAATAGGCTCACATCACGTCTTCCTGATAGGAAAATTGTTCATGTATTGCCTTTATTTTCATCTTTAGAATTAGCAGATCCATCCTTTGATGTGCCTGGGAAAATTGATTTGCTGTTGAGTACGCGTGTGGTCGGAGAAGTTTTATTAGATGGTCTGGTCAAGGGTCCACATGGAACTCCAGTCGCTCAGAAGACTAAATTAGGTTGGATTCTGTCTGGGGAGATTCACACATCGTCAATCTCTAGGCCAGTTTGTTATAATGCTGTAGTAAGGTCAGATGTAAACACTCTTCTGAAGAAATTTTGGGAGTTAGAGTCAGAGTCGTCCGCTCATAAGGTTATGTTAACAGAAGAAGAGCAGAAATGTGAAGACTTTTTCTCTAACACAACCAAAAGAGATGAAACAGGGCGATATATTGTCAAATTGCCATTTAAGTCTGATCAACCTAGTAGTAAGTTTGGTGGATCAGAGGCTATCGCTCGTAAACGGTTTCAGATGCTGGAGAGAAGATTGGTAAACAATCCTGACTTTAAGATGCAATATACTGCTGTCATAAACGAGTATATTCAATTAGGACATGCTAAAGTGGTTCCTCAGGAGGATATAGGAAAGGATGCTGTTTATTTGCCGCATCATGCCGTAGTACGTGATGATAGAAGTACTACTAAGGTTCGGGTCGTCTTCGATGCTTCTTGCTCAGGATGCAATGGAGTTTCGTTGAATGATGATTTAATGGTTGGCCCGAGATTACAATTAGATTTGCGTCAGATTATTATGCGGTGGCGCCGCCACCCCATAAGTATAGTAGCGGACATTGTGAAGATGTACCGCCAGATCAAGGTAAATGAAGAGGATATTGATTTTCAGCGCATTTTGTGGCGCGACAACCCTGATTCGGAATTACAACATTTGCAGTTGTTGCGTGTCACTTTCGGTACATCCTCTGCACCTTACCTGGCAGTACGTTCTTTGCAGCAAGTTGCTCGCGATGAAGGAAACTGTTTTCCTTTAGTGTCAGATCGTGTTCTTAAGGATTTTTTTGTCGACGATTTCTTGTCTGGTTGTGAGTCTGTTGATGAAGGTGAGCAAATTTATCAGCAGATGAACGAGTTATTATGTCGTGGAGGTTTCCAGCTTCAGAAATGGTCCAGCAATAGTGAAGAGTTATTTAATAAAATCAAAGATGGTTCATCAAATGAAAACATGAAATTTAAAACGGATACAGTTATGAAAATTTTAGGTTTAACCTGGGATAGAGATACTGATATTTTTAAATACACTGTCCATCTTCCTTCACTTGAAGCTCCAGTGACCAAAAGAAAGGTCATTTCTGATATTGCCCGTTTGTTCGATCCTCTTGGTTGGCTTGCTCCAGTTATAATTACAGCTAAGATGTTCATCCAACGTCTATGGCTTGCAGGCATCGACTGGGACGACGAACTGCCAGATCACCTTTTGAAAGATTGGCTTCATTATAGAAACAACCTTTACAACCTCAGTAATTTTCAATTACCGCGATGGATTCACACAAGTCGATACGATACCCTTAGAGAACTACAAGGATTTTGCGATGCTTCTAACAACGCCTACGCGGCTGTTGTTTATATACGATCTGTCGATTCCAACGGTTATGTTCACAACAGTCTAGTAGCATCTAAGACTAAGGTGGCCCCTGTCAAACAAGTTTCCATACCTCGTTTGGAATTATGTGGCGCTGTGCTTCTCTCAAAACTTCTTTGTGAAGTTTCGGACACCTTAGAGATTGCAAAAGAAAATGTACATGCCTGGACTGATTCTTCAGTGGTACTCTCTTGGTTGAGTAGCCACCCAAGTCGATGGAAGACATTTGTCGGAAACAGAGTTTCTGAAATACTCACCTTCATGGATAATCATCAATGGTCGCACGTTCAGTCTGAGGAGAATCCTGCAGATTGTGCGTCGCGAGGAGTAAACCCTTCCGAGTGTGCAGAGCTTGAATTGTGGATGCAGGGACCTAGTTGGCTGAAAAATAAAACTATAGATTATAGCAGAAAAGAATTTAAGAAAACTAATCTAGAAGAAAGAAAGATGTTAGATATTGTCTGTAGTACTGTAGTGAAAGAAAAAGAAGAAAATAATATAATGGTCAAATATTCATCTCTTAGGAAACTAACTAGAGTCATTGCATACTGTAGAAGATTTATAAAATCCAGATACAATGAATCTCCTACAATTTATTTAAACTTTTCGGAAATTAATCAAGCTTTACTTACATGCATTAAATTATGTCAAAAAGAGCACTTTAAGGAAGAAATAGATAGTTTAAAAATAAAAACTAAAATAGATAAAAAAAGGATACTTACCTCACTCAATCCTTTTCTCGATCAGGAAGATATTTTGAGAGTTGGCGGAAGGTTAAATAGAGCGAACATTCATGAAAACATGAAACATCCTATAATCATTCCACACAAGTCACACTTGACTCACCTTTTGATAGCTGATG
This sequence comes from Cosmia trapezina, assembly GCA_905163495.3. Lineage (NCBI taxonomy): Eukaryota > Metazoa > Arthropoda > Insecta > Lepidoptera > Noctuidae > Cosmia > Cosmia trapezina. The sequence continues at coordinate 18,928,056 of LR991045.1, forward strand.
CTCACGAACGTACGTTGCATGGTGGACCTCAATTAGTTCTTAACTATTTAAGATCCAAATACTGGATCATCAGTGCGAAGAGTGTCATAAGACAATATGTACACAAGTGTGTGACTTGCCTCCGTCATTCCGCTAAACCTGTAGCACCTTTAATGGGTCAGTTACCATCTGCCAGGGTTAATGCTAATCGGCCATTCTTTAAAAGTGGCGTGGACTATGCCGGTCCTATTAGCATTAGGCCTACGAAGGGTCGCGGTTATCACTCCACCAAAGGCTACATTTGTTTATTTGTTTGCATGGCTACTCGGGCCTTGCATTTAGAAGTCGTAAGCGACATGACGTCGCAAGCCTTTTTAGCCGCCTTCAAACGCTTTACAGCGAGGAGGGGCCATTGTGGTGAGATGTGGAGCGACAACGGCGCTACCTTTGTAGGAGCCAACCGGGAGTTAAGGGCATTGTTCACCCACGAAAGGTCTGGTGTAGCACCGGACATTGCTGAGTGGTTAGCAACTAATGGTACAAGTTGGCACTTTATTCCACCCCACTCGCCAAACTTTGGAGGACTTTGGGAGGCTGGAGTAAAGTCCAGCAAACACCACCTTAAACGAGTGATAGGCAACAGCACTCTAACTTTTGAAGAACTAACGACAGTTCTAGCTCAAATTGAAGCCTGTCTCAATTCCAGGCCAATATCGATGATAAGTAGTAATGCGGAAGACCCATGTCCTCTGACACCGGGACATTTTTTAATAGGCGAGCCTTTACTGCTCGTGCCGGAATCTAACTTTGAAACATCAAATATTAGTACTTTAAAGAGGTGGCATTTGACTCAACGTATGCTCCAAGATTTTTGGCGTAAATGGTCCCGTGAATATCTGGTTCAGTTCCATCAAAGGAACAAATGGTCTCATCAAACTGCAGAACCAAACGTGGGTGACGTAGTATTGGTAATGGAGGATGATTTGCCTCCCGCAAGATGGCTTTACGGTCTCATTACTGCGAAGCATGCTGGCTCGGACAATATCACAAGAGTCGTTTCTTTGCGTTGTAAGGGATCTATTATGAAAAGACCTGTGTCAAAGTTAATATTGCTTCCTGTTACTACATAATAAGTAGTATGTTTTGTTGTTTTTATTTTTGTTGATTATTAACTAAGAATAGCTTTTAATTTATAATTGTTGATTGTTGTTGATTTAAGATGTCATTTCATACTATAGGTTTATATATATTTTTTTATATTTGTAGATACATACAGTCCACTAATGTTTTGTCCTCCCATCTATGTATTTTTGTGATTTGCTTCATGGTGGGTGGTTTTATTTAGGTTTTTTTTTATTGTTATAATAATTTCAGTTTTGGACATTCTGTCCATGGTGGGCGGGATGTTTGAGTGAGAGCTTCCTCAAAGCTCGATAGATGGCGTTGTACCATTTTCTAAATCGCGCTATTATGGTTTTCCACTAATGTGATGTAGGGAATCGCTTTTCAATATACTTTGTACTCGTTGGAAACTTTGTTTTATTTGGTTTATTGGGCAGCTGTCGGGTGCAGTATAATTATGGATGGGCTATTTTTGTGTAAAAACTAAAACCCGACTACTGAAAAATCACGGTGTAAAAAGTATGAAACAAGACAACATTCTCATCTGAAATTAGAAAAAAAACTTTTTACAAAAAAAAAACAACCACCGACTTCCGAAATTAAAGTTACCTATTTTTCACTGCAGTTTTTTTTTTGTATCGCAACCCGTGAAATACTTATTATTGAGTAGTTCCGATGGCCATATGTGGTCTTCATCATCAGTTCCACTTCACCAAATGGTGCTTTTACAGTCGTATCAATCACGCCGACAAAGTTTTGTTAGCCTGTCTACCTACACCTAAAGCCTTAGCCTTTACCTACACCTAAAGTGATCGCACAGCATCTACAGCGGATCCACCTTAAGAGTTTATTTTTTGTTAGATATCGATACCTGTAACGCCTACGCAGTTTGGCTAGCTAATTTAATTGGACTCTGTAGCGTGAGGTGCACCTTCTGAGCTCTGTCTGCATCGTGTCAGCTCCGGGGAGCGGAGGGCGCGGCGCGGGGCGCGCGGGGCTCGGGCGGGAGGTCGGAGAAAACTGATCATATTTCTTCCGGATCGAGTGGAAGGAAGTGTTTAGCGAGCTTCCTCCGCACTGCGAGCGCCAAACTACGGATCGGAAGCGTTCGGGAATAGCCGAGGGTTGCCGACGATGCGCAACACCTCTATATACGCGGTGTGGAGCGCCAGGCGAGCGCTCTCTGCGCGCCGCGGAAGTGGCCCACAGTGCGCGAGGGATCTGGGAACAGAGGACAGGAGGTGCTGCTTGGTCTTCCTACAACCTACATAGGTAGATGTGTGTATGTTGCGATGTGTGGACTACGGGAGGCGATGGTAGTGGCACTCAACGGCTCTCGGCCGATTGACCGCTTCCTAAGAAAGTGGACCGTGAAATAAATAATGGCTTTCCCCGCTGTCCCGAACTAAGTGTCCGGAGTGTCCCCAGTGTCCGAAGCATCACAGACGGCACACTGCACTCATCTATATACATAAAAACCGGTCAAGAGCGAGTCGGACTCGCGCACCGAGGGTTCCGTTCCGATTTCTGAAAAAGTGTGCTATTTAGAGACAATCGTTTTATTTTTCCTGTAATCTTTACATAAACTTCTATCACATAGAATAATTTCAATTTTTCTCTTTGCAAACTTCGGAGATAAGGGGGGGGAACGGTATTTTTTTTACATTTTTCACCAGAAGTCGAAAACTATGCGGACAAAAAAAAAATCGCAAAAAAACAACGCTCTTTCATATGATATCCCACATACCCTAGCTTAGTAGCCCCACTTTGATTTTTTAAGACCACCTTTCAGTCCCTGTTGCAAAAAAAATGTAAATATTTTAATTTCTTTCTTTTTAGGGTTCCGTACCAAAATGGTAAAAAAGGAACCCTTATGGTGTGACTCAGTCTGTCTGTCTGTCTGTCTGTCACAGCTGGATATCTCAAGAACTACCAATACTATCGACTTGAAATTTGGAACAGTTTTAGATGACGTTTACCCAACTATTTTACAAATAAGAAAAAAGTAAAAATATTTATTTTTTTTTTTGTAACAGGGACTGAATTTCTAAGACTGAATTTCTAAGACCCCCTGTCTTAGAAATTCAAAGTAGAGCTACTAGGGCATGTGGGGTATCATTTGAAAGAACGTTGTTTGCACATTCTCAAACATTTTTTATTTTTTTAGACCCCATAGTTTTCGTGTTTTGATGAAAAATGTAAAAAAAATACCGTTTCCCCCCTTATCTCCGAAATTTGCAAAGATAAAAATCTGAAATTATTCTATGTGATAGAAGTTTATATAAAGATTACAGGAAAAATACGATGTCTCTAAATAGCACACTTTTCACACACACGCACACTTTCAGAAATCGGAACGGAACCCTCGGTGCGCGAGTCCGACTCGCTCTTGACCGGTTTTTTTGGAAAATAGTTGGGTAAACGTCATCTAAAACTATTCTAAATTTCAAGTTGATAGCATTAGTAGTTCTTGAGATATCCAGCTGTGACAGACAGACAGACAGACAGACTGAGTCACACCATAAGGGTTCCTTTTTACCATTTTGGTACGGAACCCTAAAAAGAGATGTCCTGACTGACTGACTGATTGACTGACTCATCAATGCCCAGCCCAAACCCTTGGACCTAGAAAGCTGAAATTTTGCACAGAGGTTCCCTCTATAATGTAGACAAGGAATAAGGAAGGAATTCCCGGTAGCAGGTTTCCTTGGGATATTTTCCGACATCCACGCGGGCGAAGCCGCGGACAAAAGCTAGTTTATAATAAATCACGAGCATCTACACTACACGACATATTATATCTGCTTTTATCATTTTGTGTGCCTATTAGTAGTTCTTTTCACATGTTCTGAGCATGACGACGTACAGTCAGCGGCAGAGATGGTTTATATCACTATAAAAAGGTCCTTATTAATGGTTATGAGATCATCTAGGTCTTGCTGAAACATTAGCAAAGTTCTGGGCAGGTTATAGCAGTGTGCAGAGAAGGAAGGAGATAAATATGTGAAGAGTCTGAGTAGTAGGTAAACTAATAGTTCTGCGCACAGTAGAGCTCGCGAGCTCTTGTTAGCAACACAGCGCGACCTAGCGGCGCACAGCAGCGCCATCGTTGTCGCTGGCGTCTGACAGAGGCCGTAACAAAGGTAGTTTGTTAACCGGACGCAATAAACAAAGCACACAGTAGTGAGACGTGCTCGTTGAATGGGATGCCTGGTCAAGGTCACACTTACCATGAAATGTGTTTAGGTCGTAAGATTTTTAAGTGTAGACCGAAATGGTGTCAAACCCACCAAGACCAAATTAGAATGGCTAGCAATAGGAATTCGAAAAACTTTTCACAATTTTGAAAGAATGTTAAGCGGGCGCCCAACTCAGAGGGCAGCGGTTTCTGAGCCTCACAAAATTGCAGAATTATTTAAAACCCAGTTCCTGGTGGAACCTGTGTTGACACAGGTACCTGTACCTGATGTGTTCGACGCTGAGGATGGCCAGGCCCCGCGAAATGTTATCATGGTCTCTGCCAAGGAAGTGAGAAAGGTTCAGTGTATGACTATGGGTAAATCCCCGGGTCATGACGGCTCAACGTCGAGCACTTCAGGCATGCAGGTTCGTATGTACCCCGGGTCTTGTCTATGTTTCATTCAATATAAAACAATTATAGTGCCAGTGATAAAAAACAAAACGGGTGACATAACTGACAAAAATAATTACAGACGCGACGAACCATCTTTACGCGACGAATTGAGAGCCTGCTCCTTTTTTTTGAAAAGTCTGTTAAAAATAGACGAAAATTGACCATTCTCCTTATCTCCTACCTATGAGAAGTCTGTGGTCTTAACATAACACGGGATATCTCTCAATATTGTGAGTACAAACTTACATTTGCAGTTGGAATGTATGGGAGAACATGTTTTTCAACTACAATGTCCGCCTTTGTACATTTTTTTAGTGCAAAAAGTTTAAATAAATAGATAATGTTAAATTTGTACTTGGGATACTTTCATCCCAACTACGGAACTCTTAACTGTGCGTGGTCCGACGCCCACTTGCCCAGTTTTTAGGGTTCCGTACCAAAATGGGTAAAAAAGGAACCCTTATGGTGTGACTCAGTCTGTCTGTCTGTCACAGCTGGATATCTCAAGAACTACTGATGCTATCAACTTGGAATTTGGAATAGTTTTAGATGACGTTTACACAACTATTTTGCAAATAAGAAAGAAATAAAAATATTTAATTTTTTTTTGCAACAGTGACTGAAAGGGAGTCTTAAAAATTTAAAGTAGGGCTACTAGGGCATGTGGGGTATCATATAAAAGAGCGCTGTTTGCTCATTCTCAAACTATTTTTAATTTTTTTAGGCCGCATACTTTTCGACTTTTGATGAAAAATGTAAAAAAAATACCCCCCCCCCCCTTATCTCCGAAGTTTGCAAAGAGAAAAATCTGAAATTATTCTATGTGATAGAAGTTTATGTAAAGATTACAGGAAAAATAAAACGATGTCTCTAATTAGCACACTTTTTCAGAAATCGGAACGGAACCCTCGGTGGAGTCCGACTCGCTGTGGACCGGTTTTTTTCTTTTTTAGCCTCATTACGGGGGTGGTTTAGAAAAAAATAAAACCAGGAAAATCCCAAAGGAACAGCCGAAAAATCGAAATTGAAATTTTGACTTCTGCCGGGTCAGCCTGTAATTATCATATCAGAGCGTACTAACTCTTAGCAATAACATTGTCTATTCAAGAACTAAGCCTTAATAAATTCAAAAATTGTATAAAGCGGAAACTTTGTCAGAAAGCCTTTTATACTGTCAAAGACTATATTGAGGACAA
>LR991045.1:18938986-19015461 GCA_905163495.3 Cosmia trapezina
TTCATATTCGTTTCGTTTCGCCGACACCTGACTAATGTCCTGCTCCAACTTCCACAAACAGTGAACTCCCACTTATCGTAAAGCTGCACGTAAATGTATTGAGGGCAATAAATGCGGAGTTATTTCAGCTCCGGCAGCGCTCAGGCGTCACATCACGACTGACCACTGTCTGTACGCTGTACAGCTGGTATTAACTCTCGGTGAACGATTCTACTCTGGAATATAATTGCCCTCACATGAACATCTTTAGGTTGTTAGGAGGTCAATCAACTAAATCTAATAATTCCCAATTTGTCCTCGGGTTTCAGTGAACCAGGACAACATTCACAGAGTATCTTCTCCCTGAAGGAACGTATTATTGTCCTCGGGTTTCAGTGAACCAGGACAACATTCACAGAGTATCTTCTCCCTGAAGGAACGTATTATTGTCCTCGGGTTTCAGTGAATCAGGACAACATTCACAGAGTATCTTCTCCCTGAAGGAACGTATTATTGTCCTCGGGTTTCAGTGAATCAGGACAACATTCACAGAGTATCTTCTCCCTGAAGGAACGTATTATTGTCCTCGGGTTTCAGTGAATCAGGACAACATTCACAGAGTATCTTCTCCCTGAAGGAACGTATTATTGTCCTCGGGTTTCAGTGAATCAGGACAACATTCACAGAGTATCTTCTCCCTGAAGGAACGTATTATTGTCCTCGGGTTTCAGTGAATCAGGACAACATTCACAGAGTATCTTCTCCCTGAAGGAACGTATTATTGTCCTCGGGTTTCAGTGAATCAGGACAACATTCACAGAGTATCTTCTCCCTGAAGGAACGTATTATTGTCCTCGGGTTTCAGTGAATCAGGACAACATTCACAGAGTATCTTCTCCCTGAAGGAACGTATTATTGTCCTCGGGTTTCAGTGAATCAGGACAACATTCACAGAGTATCTTCTCCCTGAAGGAACGTATTATTTACGTCAAGTTCACAGTCTTGACAGGTAATCTGATATCAAATCAGGAAACTTGGTGCTGTGACGAGAATCATTACTTATTTCGTACTCTAAAACCAATCTCAAGTTTGGAATCAAATGTCACACCTAGTTAGCGCTACATCCCGGCAGATTGAAACTTAGATGAACCTACAGAGTACCTACAGATGCCGACTGACAGTGTGAAGCGTAGGTATGTGACTGTCCAACTTTCCGTGAGTGGCGACTGACAAAGCATTTTGAATATGATGAATAGGAAATGATTGCGTTGTTACACATCTTCATGTTATCTCCCGGTCCTCTTACCACGTCAGTCGGGATAGGTACAACACGTTCATTTTGTCTTCCACTCTCCCTGGCAAGGGCATCCGTCACTTTATCATTCACTCCCTTTTCTTTCACATCATCCTTCACACAATAATCATCTATCCATCATTTTGCACATGTACAACTTTGTAGACGTGCAAAATTAAAAACTGGTGAACAATATAATATTTATACAAAATACAGTTGGATGAAGTCTCAGGAATAGTTTTTCTAGTATATCTGCAGTGTACACAAACTGTGTACACCACCCAGAAACGTTACCATTCCAGTTTACTGTCTCTCGCTACATTATGATTGACAGCGCGAGCGTAGTCTCTGCTTCAAGTCTGGCATTGCACTAAAAAGTATGAAACAAGAAAATATTCTCATCTGAAATTGGGTGGTCCAATTCATAAAATCACTAAGTCCACTTTTTACAGTTTTGAGTTAGCAACACTGGCTTGTTTATTAATTCATTCTCTTTCGAATGGTCTATTTGAGGTTCTTCGGAAAAAACCCTAACTATAACTATAAGTATTTTTCAAACTATAAAAAAAAATAAAAAAATGGGTGGTCCAATTCATGAAATCACTAAGTCCAAAAAGTGACTTTTGAGATAATGGCATTTTAAAGTTTTAATTGCGAGCTGAAATAACATGTGTTGATATAAATAAAAAATAAAAAAGTACATTATAGTGCAAAGTACGTAGTTTTATTAATTAAAAGAAACAAAAGAATAAACTTAACTAGAACCTTGTAATAAAATATTTAATTTTTTGGACTTATTTCTAATCCCCTGGACATAGTGACATTTGAGTGATAAATTATGGACTTAGATATATTACTGCTGTACTCAGTACAATATTCAAAGAAAATCAGGTCCTTATTCAACTTACTCTGCAGAATCGGGTTCTGCAGTTATGGGGTCGCGAGGATATTGGAATAAGTCCTCATAAAAGTATCTTCCCGATTCGGGAACAAATTCTAGCAATCGCTTTATATTTTGAACTTTAGCGGTTTTTATAGTCAAGGGTGAATAAACCTGACTAAGGGTTTAATAGCCATTCCTGTTCAATAACAGATTCTGAATTTGGTTCAGAGTCCAGCTCAAACAAAACACTTTACTCATTTAGCTTCATTCGTTTTGACGAAATGCTAGAATATGAGGGTAGATGTGATGAATCTAATGTTGGAAACGTATCAACGAATGAAGATGGCTGTTCACTGTCCACATTTACAGATACGTTTTCGAAACTAAGAGTAGGGTACGTTGCGGTACCTGAAAACTATAAAAGTAACTTTATATTACCGCTACTACATAACTACCTACCTACCTTATATACATAGTCAAATAGAATCGTCAAAAAAAAACCTCTTTCTGAAAGCGTTAAAAGTTAATTACACAACACATACAGTAACTGTAAACTACCCACACGTAAATTATTCAAATAAATTCGTTACAAAACGTTTTTGTTATAAAAATATTTCAGCATGACATAATATTGATCTGTGTTGCCGTTAGGACCTAAACAAACAAATCAAGGACTTAGCGATTTCTAACGAGAAAGTACGTTGACTTAGTGATTTCTTGGACTTAAGGTTTTTATGAATTGAAAATCCATTTAGAAAAAGACAGACAAATTAAAAATCACACGTAGGTAAGTAATCTGTTCGATTTATGCCTAACATGACGTGTTACACCGGATTTTTTATTTGTCTGTCTATGTCTAATTTCAGGAGAAAATATTTTCTTTTTTCATACTTTTTAGAACGTGATTTTTCAGTAGTTGAAAGGACTTTAAGTTGGTCTCATAAAAACTTGGTGAAAATATAATGAAAAAAAAAAATTCCGTTTTAAATAACTTGTGGTCTAATATTAAATGTTTGTGCTCGCGAGGACTACTGTTCGCAGAACGACTAGAGTATTACTGAATGCTTCCAATTAACTCCTAAATAATAATGTAGGTAAGTAGGTCATATTTAGAGTCGTACTTTCATAGTCATAATTATACTTTGTTGGAAAATGGTGGTTGTTTCGCTACATCAGCATCACTTCCATTCCTTTCATCGCTATCTCAAACTTCACTATAGTCTTTGGTAAGAACTCAAATCGGTTGTGATTGAGCATCGCTCATACTTATACTTCCACAAGACGTACAGATGTTGGGGATCATTCCACCCGATGCTATGCATCGGTACAATTCAATACTGCTGACAGCGCACTCTCCACCTAAGCTGTCGCAGTGAGATTTTTACCGAATAGATCGCAGGAGACTAGTAGTTGGTAGTTTAGTGTCAGAGCAGTGGCCGCGCACCCAGGTGGGAAGCACCTGATATAGTACATCGCTTTTGTAGATCTACGTATTGCCTGTGGTATTGTTGAAATGTCTTCGTTCTCACTAGCTCGGCGGTGAAGGCGCTGACACCCGCAGCACTATTGTTGCTAACCACTTCAAGCACAGGCATCATTAGTTACTGTAGTTGGAAGATAGCAACTTAACCATATTGCTCGAGTGTTTTCATTTTAATAGAAAAACTGTATAAGAGTTGTTTCTTAGTGATTGGTGAGTCAAACCAATATGTAGATAGCTAATGTCAAGGCCAGCACGAATGACAGCCACATGAATGTTTCTGCATGGAACAGAAAGACATACATGGTAATGTGTTGTAACGTTGTGACAATAGCTTGTGCTGCGGTACACGACAACACGACAAGCGAAGGCTACTGTTCTGTTGCTGCCTGACGATACAGGGCGAGACCAATATCCCCCGCACATGAAAAATATCATTGCAATTTGCAATGTATTTGAATTTAATATGTTTTTATTTATGTATACATTTTTTGTATTATACTTGTAAATATTAATTTTTATTTGGTTACTAAGAATAAAATGTACTTAATAAAAACTATTGCTTCTAGTATACATTTTATATTAAATATTTAAAAAGACGTATTAAATGCAGTCATAGTAAGTTAAAAAAAGTAAAGTAAAGTAGTAAGTTTTAAATCTAGTATCGTTTGGCAGGCGTTTCGTTTCAACGATTTTGCACGACATTTTACACCGCAGACAATTTTCTGGTACAGATTTAGTTTTCAATCGCCCATTTAAACGTTTCGTTTCACTATTTATCTGATTTGAGTTTAGAAACAATTTTTTTTTTACGAAAAATATGCTTTACCTTGTAATAACAGTGCTAGCGTTATAATCAGGGACCCAACGCCTACCAGCTTTTACCTCTTTCACCCCCCCTCCTCCTGCCAAACGATACTAGATCCGACCCTTTACTAGTTAGTAATGTGCTCACATTACTAACACTCAAGCAATGCTCAAGAAGCGTTGTCACACCGACCAGAACAAGTTGTATCACCTTCCTCATTCCTCTATAATGTCTTCGCCTGCGTACGAAAACATTATATGGGTATACATATGAATGACGGAGAGATTTCAAAGAACTTTATTTAAAGGATATTTAATAGATGCCTTCATATTCAAATGTGACCGTTGACGAAGATAAGTGTACCCTAAAAAGTAACGAGATTTACAGCAAATAATGAAATGTGGAAAAAAACCGACGGCGACGGTAACTTATGTGATGAGTATCGTCAGAGATGTATTTAATTCACTGAAGCACTGTGTTGTCATCGTGTAACACTCACCGATGTCGGGACGCGGAGGCTAGCGACACTAACACACACGCGGGACGTTCTGCCCCGTCGGGCGTCGCGAGCAAACTGCCGCCGCTGCCTCCCCCGCGCGCGATCCGCCGCACCCCGAGAGAGCGCTCCCGCACCCCACACCCCGCACCCCGGAGACAAGCCACGCGACACACAGAGGGATCAGCCGTTCCCGAATCCCGATACCGACGATATTCAGTATACTCACCCGATAACCGACATACTGCTGCGGCACTGATAAGCTACAGCACGAGTATCGCAAAAGAAAAACCTGAAACAAGATTGCGATGTAACCGCAACCTGTATAGCGAACGTTCGTTGTTTCGAATGGGCAACACAAACACGTAATTTTCTCGAGCATCACATTGAGTTCACAGAGCAGCCTTCGCCCACAAGCTGCGGACGCGTGACATTGTGCCGCCGCGGCGTGACGCCCGATTGTGCACGGTTAGCTGATGGTCGCGAACTGACCATGTCACGGTAACCAGTGCTTAACTTGCAAGCGGCAACAGAAGACCCACTCCACACATCATGTATTTTGGGTAGGTTTGGAGATAAAAAATATGGTTGGCTCACATCTGAGGCGTGGTTTTAAAAATTATTCTGACTAGCTAAGCTGCCAGACGTTGTCTTGTCAAAATTTCAATTCCTTTTTTTTTCCTATTTTTTTTTCGGTTAAAATTTCCATTATGGTCCATCGATTTATGTGGCTGGGAGTGGAAGAGGGGGCTATCACTTGTACCATCCCCACCCCGCGGAACCCCATTTTTATGGAGATATCCATGGTTAAAGTTTTTAGGTTAGAATAAAAATTGAGTTCAAACTTTAGTATCCGGAGGCACGAAAACGGAGGGGAGCTGAAGGGGAGAGGGGCGGGATGCGGGGGGATTATTTTGTATAATAGTTTACAATTTAATTATAAATTAAAAAATAATAATAATTAAGTGATAATTGATTAAATTATTGGAATACTAAGTAAAGTGTTCTGTAACCGAAAGTGGTTACATAATTTATTTTTAAAAGTGTTAAGACTGTCATGATTGTTAACAATTTTAGCTTTGCGGCATATAGCATTATACATACATTATACAATTTGGTAGCCCTCGCAGGGGGAGAGTTGTCACCTAAGTTGGTTTTGTGCAAAGGTTGTCTAAACAGATTGTAGGTATGTGACCGTGGTAACCTGCTAGGCACATTAATACAAATTTTGAATAGTAGGTCAGCATTTAGTCTAGATGTCACTAACCTGTGAAAGAAACAAAGATCTAGTACTTTTCTACGGTTGGTGTGGCTTTAGAGTCTAAAGTAATGAACACGGTCTTTATAATATTTAAATGGTTTCGCGGTTTTGTTTTGTAAGGATGGATGATACAAGAATCTCCTTTGGACTCGCTCAATCCGTTGCTTATTAAAGTTATAACGGGGTGAACATACCTGGGAACAGTATTTCAGATTACTGCGAACCAACGTCTCATCTATCTATCTATCTTCTATCTATCTATATATTATACTAGCTTCTGCCCGCGACTTCGTCCGCGTGAAATTTCTTTTTTGCTCGACCCACTCCGTCGCATCGCATTGCCTACCCGCGCTATTACTTCGTTTTCACTTAGCGTTCTTTCAGATTTTTTTCTTTTTGCTCGGCACCTAAGGGTCCTAGAGTGATGTTAAATTTGCCTTCTATAAGATTTGGGCTATCATTAATGCAAAAAGATTTTTTAAAGTCCGACTGGTAGGGTAGTTCCAGAGATAGATCGTTCCTTCACCACATCCCCTTCCGCTACATCTCCCTCCCCCTCTCACTCACTCTCACACCCCCTTCACCACTTGCCCTTCCCTCTCTCTCCCTTACCACGCCGTCCCCTCCCTCTCCCCCTATCCTCCACCTCCGGCTCACCAACCCCTACCCTCGCCCTCAGACTTCACCACGTCTTCCTCCTATCCTCACCAAGTTCTGCCCCTTTCTCCCTGCGTCCATCATCCTCCCCCTCACCCTCCTCACCACTCCTCCCCTTCCCTCTCCCCTTCTAACCCTCCCTCCGGGGTAGTTTTAAAAAACTAATAATGACAAACTTAGGCAAATATTTGTGGCAAGTTTCAAGTCAATTAAAACCAAATGAATAACATTTTTCATGTAAATTGTATCCCTGTTTTCACTGCCACAGGGGTGGAATTAAAAAAAATGGTTTGAGATATTTCCACAACTTGACTCAAAGATTATTTACACCAATTTCCGAGTTAATCAAGCCACGCAGTAAAATCTTCCCCCGTGAAATTGACTACCCCTTTTCACCCCGTTAGAGGTAGATTTTCGAAAAACCCTGATACACATTATTCTTTATTTTTGGTTTTAAGTATAAATACTGAGTTTTGAGTTAATCGGATTGCGCGTTAAAATTTTTCCATACAAACTTTGAGACCCCCAATTCCCCTTTAGGGGGTAGTTTAGAAAAACAAAAATCCCAAAAATCATAATTTACTTAGATAAATATTCGTGCCAAGTTTCAAGTTTATTAACTCAAAGAATAAGATTTTTCATACAAACAATATCCCCCCTTTTTACCCCCTTAAAGGTCGAATTTCCAAAAACCCTTTCTTAGCGCATGCCTAGGTACCTAATAGCTACCTGTGTTCCAAATTTCAGCCCAACCCGTTCAGTGGTTTCAGCTGTGTGTTGATAGGTCAGTCAGTCAGTAACGCTTTCCTTTTGTAGATATAGATAAATAAAAAGAGAAGTCCTGACTGACTGACTGATTGACTGACTCATCAACGCCTAGCCCAAACCCTTGGACCTAGAAAGCTGAAATTTTGCACAGAGGTTTCCTTTATAATGTAGACAAGGAATAAGGAAGGATTTTTGGAAATTCCATCCCTAAGGGGGTCAAATAGGGAATGAAAGTCTGTATGAAAAATCTTATTTCTTTAAGTTAAAAAGACTTGAAACTTGGCACGAAAACTTATCTAATTAAATTATAAAGTTTTTCATTTTTAGTTTTTCAAAACTACCCAAAGGAGGAATTGGGGGGTATCAAAGTTTCTTTGGGGGAATTTTAACGCGCGGTCCGATTAACTCGAAACTGAGAATTTATACTTGAGGCTAAAGATGACGAATAAGGTGTATCAGAGTTTTTCGAAAATCTATCCATAAAGGTGTGAAAAGGAGTAGCCCATTTTACAGGGCATGATTTTACTGCGGGGCTTGATTAACTCGAAAATTGGTGTAAATAATCTTTCAGTCAATTTCTTTAAGTTTCACCCCTGTTGGGGTGAAAACAGGGAGTATAGTTTATCTGCAAAGAAATAAGATTCTGCGTGATTGAAGCAGTGGGTAATGGTATTAATAAAAATGTTGAAAAGTAAAGGTCCCAAGTGGGAGCCTTGTGGTACCCCTGCCGTCACATGAAAATCCTCAGATTGGACCCCATTCAAAACAACAAATGACAAACGATCACTAAGGTATGACTGAAACCATTGCAATAGTGGACCGTAAATTCCGCAGCTCTCGAGTCTCTGTATTAAAAGTTGGTGGTCTACTTTGTCGAACGCTTTAATATAATCGGTGTATACTGCGTCAACCTGAATCCGTTGGTCCACAAGCTCTATGACATTTTGTGAAAAGGATACTAGATTGGAGTGAGTTGATCTGCCCTGAAAGAAACTACGTTGATTGCCTACTACTCGTATGTGATTTTTCAAGTGGCTATACAGATAAGGATACAACAATAATAACTCGAAAACTTTAGGGATAACAGATATAATCGATATAAGTAGGTACATAGGCTCTTGTTGCACAAATAACTATAAATACAAAACCAAAGACAGTGACTTCCGAAATTAAAGTTATTTTCAACTTTGTAGTCTTTGTTTTGGAAGTCACTTGTTTTTTTTTTTTTTTTGTAAAAAAGTTTTTTTAAATAATAAATAGATAACGACCAGTCGCTTGAAATCGAGCACGTAACCCGTGCAGCAGTATCCTACTCGTCACGAGTGGATCTTGTTGAAGTGATGCGCGTGAGCTCAGTCGTGCAGTGCACGCTGCACGCGTCTCATTGAGATGGTAATGTGCGCGTGGTATATACGGCACCCGCCACCCGCGCTGTATTAGTGCTCAGCTGTCCCGTATTGTGCCTACGTCACAGCCATGCGGCGCTGCCTGTGTGTTGCAGTACTGCTGCTGCTGCTGCTGCTGCTGCTGCTTGTGTGTCTACTAATCAAAAATCTACTTGTTCTAATACTAAATTCATTCATTGACAGACAACGCACAGCCTAAACCACTGAGCCTACAAGCTTGCGCAACAGTTCGTTTTAAACGATTTGAATATCATTTTATTACGATTATACTAGCTTCTGCCCACCACTTCATCAGCGTGAAATTCCTTCCCTCCCCCCTGTCGTATCGCATCGCTCGCCCGCACTTTTACTTCGTTTTCTCTTAGTGTTCTTTCCGACTTTTTTTTCTTTTTGCTGGGCTCCTAAGGGTCGTAGCAGGATGTGAAATAGCCTATAACCTTCCTCAAAAATTGGGCTATCAAATGCAAAAATATTTTTTCAAATCCTACATTACAAACTTACAAACAAACATTATCTCTTTATAATATTAGTATAGATAGATAAAAAAGTGAGCACTAAAAAGGATTTTAAAAAATTTATTCCCTAAACATTAAACAAGTCCAACAGGGTATGAAATTTTCTCATATTTACCGATGGCGAATCCCATTGGACAAACGGCTTGTCTTTCCGAACATTGTTTGATATTCTTCTATAACTTCACAATACAGATGAGGAGAGTATTAAAACCCAGCACAGAGTGTAGTGACGTGTTGTTTGTCCGCAGTGGTGCGGCGCGAGCTGCGCGACCGGTGCGCCGATTTTCGCTCTGCTCGCTCTCCTCGGCGCGTACGTATCTATGTAACAAACAATATACAATAATAATTGTCTGAACAGAACTTTTAGTGCTATGTTTTCAAAGCACAATCATGTGTGTAAGTACTATGATTGCAAATTGACGAGTTTTATGCAATAAAACTACCATTTACTGGCCCCTACGTCTTTTACTGACTTCATTTTCTGTAGCAATATTTTTGATTTAAGAGAGTCCATGGAGTTTCATGCCTGTTCCTCTCCAAAGGAATCTACTACGCTTCCCATTTCAGACTGACCGCTTCTTGTCAGTACAAAAGTGCCTGCAAATGGTTGATTTTTATTAAATGCTTTGAGATATTTGAGTGTATCACATTGCTTTACTGTGTCACATGTAGCAGCACCAGCACGGACAGCATCCGTCCTGTGACGGCGCTGCTGCTGAACGTGCTGCGAGCGCAGCCCAGCGCGCTCGAGCTGAGCACTAGCCGCGTCGCTGTCGCCGGCGGCGGCGGCACTTCTGACGGTCAGTACACACACGTTGCATTCCTACGTGTAAATTAAATAGTTGTGCTGCGAACAGTGTACACCTCGCAAACACAAACTTTTTTGCAAAAGTTATTAAACCATTCGTCTAACGGTAACAGTAGCGCCATCTAGTGACCTTATTGTAAAACCATATTAATATTGGTTTTAAAGCCTCCTTTTAGAAAATTCTGATCATTATTATCAGAATTCTCTGGTTTTGTGATGACAAAGTGGCCCCAGGTCTCCATCAATCCCTACCTAATACCTAAAGGACCGAATTCAGTGGTATAAATGTAAAAGTGAGCAATTTACTGCATTGTGAGGAGCTTTTCTGCTTATCACCGCCGATGATACTCATCAGATCTTCAAAAATTTTTTAAGAAACCAATTTAAAGTTCCCTTTCAAATAAAGAAATAAGTGAAATAACCGTCGAAATCGGATCTCACATGGCGGAGGTATCCAGTAGCCCCTTTTTTATCCATTTTTGGAGGAGTACTTCCTCCAGGAGTAATTCTAAAGGTGTAAAACCTGTATACCAAGTTTCGTCCAGATCGGTTGTAAAGTACGATCTGTAGAGGAGCAACTACAAACTGACAGACGGACGCAAATGGCAGATTGGAGCAGAGACGCTCGCTCGGTCAATAAGTACTTTTGAAACATTTTATAAATTTGTTTTTAGGGTTCCGAACCTCAAAAGGAAAAACGAAACCCATATAGGATCACTTCGTTGTTCGTCTGTCTATCTGTCTGTCAGTCTGTCGAGACCCTTTTTCTCAGGAACGCGTGGAGGTATCAAGTTGAAATTAATATCAAATACGTAGGTCTGTGGTCCCTTGGAGTTCTAAAAAAAATCAAGCTTCTAAGTCAACGCAATAAAAAAATACGGGCATAGGCGACATATTTTGATAGTCGAAGTAAATCAAAACCTATAAATTAAATTCCCGGTGACCTAGAAGCATGAGATTTATTAGCAAGAAGCAAGGTCTCACTCACAGCACAAGTACAGGAAAAGTCTGAAAATTGTTCATATTTTGTAAATTTATCACATTGTCATAATTTTTTTTTTTGGAATTACAACACGAAAGCGGGTGAGTCATACTTGTAGATGTAATGCGTATAGACACGCACTCTTGTGTGCGTACTGCAGGTAGCGCGCTCCCGAGCTCACGCACACAGAGACAATGCGCATGTAACATTTACACATACAAGTGTGGCTCGCCCGCTTTCGTGAAATAAAACAACTATAAAATACATCAACTTTGCTTGGGTAGTTTTTGAGTTAGCTTTAGCTTCAATAATACGTATTTTTTCCCTACTCGTTATGTCGATAATGTTCTCATTTCTTTTGCAGGTAGTGGTACTTATTCGAATTTGTTTGAGGTATTACCACAACTAAAAAGTGAAAAATAAAAACTTTTTTAAGTATAAAAAAACAACAGACTTCCAAAAAAAACACTACAAAGTGAAAAATAACTTTAATTTTATTTCGGAAGTCAGCGGCAAAAAACGAAAATACAAAACCAGACATTTTTATATTTACTACTGATATAATATTCTAACAATTGTAAATAGTCTCTTGCGATTATTTTGGTACTGGTGTATAGTGTGGTGTACTCTGTCAAAAGTATGTCACGAATCTGTGTTTTTTTTAAACAGGAAGAAGCAGATAAGGTCACGCCTACCTCAGCCGCCGCCCGCTGCCCGTCGCAGACAATACATTATCGTACAACTAATCTAGACTGTAATGTTGTTCATTATTATTTATATACCTGAAGAAATTATTGTCTAATAAATGTGATATTTTACTTAAGACGGTATTGCGTTATTAAATCAAGTTCTACGTTATCATATCAACAGCATGAACATCTAGTTATCCATATAACTGAGTTATTATCATCATCTGATGATTACTATCGAAGGACACCACTCCTAATTACGGATGGACTTGACATTCAATAATAATAATAATAAACCATTTATTTCAGGCAACACAGGACTATAGATAAATACCACATACATATCTGAATATAAACAAAACTTGTGTTAGTAAAATAGGTTTCGTTAGTAGCACTCCACACACATTTCCCAAACCATAGAAAGGTAGCATTACGTGTAAATACGATAAAAATTAAGCTTATTAGCTAAGCGTGGGACGGTTTTCGTCGCGAACGCCGATGGGCGTCCTCCGCAACTCAAGGATAATATAAAACGCCGATCGGCGTTTTCAGAATTGTTTAAATAAATTGATCATTTTTGCGCTAAAATCTTAGAATATCAAAAGTAGCAAACCTTTTTTTACTTTTATGTTACTACTATTATTTATTTACAGATAGACATCTTTGTTAACCTGAAAATTAGTATCAAAATTAACTTTTGTTGAAAGAATTGATGTAATTAGTCGACACTATAGTTTTAAATTTCTAAAAAAAATTCAACTTTGTAAAAATTTCTCTAATTTATATAAAAATTAGTAGATTAATTCATACATATTTAATTATTTGTTTCCGAATACGTTAACATTTGTTGAACAGGCAGTATTACAGCACGTCTGATTACCATGAAAGCAAAACAGAAGTGCCAACACTCAACACTTTAGTTTGAAAAAACAAAAACTGTGCTTTTTCAAACTAAAGTAAACCTTAACCGCTAATTGGGCGCTGGCACACCGGTGTGCCGCTCGGTGCCAACCGTCAACGGGCGATGGCACACCGGTGTGCCACGTGGTTCACGCGGTTTCAATCTCATTACAACTTATACTAAGGGCTAATATCCTATAAGGCTATGTTTTACTCTATGGTACGAAAGGTATTCTCGTCATAAAAGTCATTTAAAACGAAAAATATCGATAGGCAACACTAGAATAAAAGAGCGGTAGGGTCATAAGCATATCGCGCGGCGGGGATTCCGCCTGTTGACAGATGTGACGTTTCAAGTGTCGGACTGCTCAGCGGTAGTTAAAACTATAATTCCGAAGACTGTTCAACTCAAACCTGTCGGCCTGTGTAGATTTACCATGTTATTTTAAGACCACAGGCTTCTTAAAGGTTTTCCTGTAAGCTACAGGAGCTTTATTAAAAATCAGCTGTTAATGTAGATTGTTACGTAACCTCACTTTTACTAAATCTCTTTTGACTCGGCTCTCAGACCGCCAAAATCCGCAAAATTTTAAGTGATAATTTGATAATATAGTAGCTATCAATTGACACCAATTTCTTATTTTTACAACGAAGGCCCAAGATTATATATGACAGCGTATTCGTCTTCTTTCTACATAATCGGTCCATTAGATTTGGAGACAATTGGCTGTGTGTCATCTGCAAACAGTACAACGTCACAGGTACTCTTTAAATAGAATGGTAAGTCATTGATATACACTAAGATTAAGAATGGACCCAGTATTGAGCCTTGAGGCACACCTAACTGAACTGGTAGCCCGGAAGATTTCACACCATTAACATCTACACATTGGAACCTTTTATGTAAATAAGTATTTATTACTTTGAGAGCTTCGTTTTAGACACCATAATGATGTAGTTTACGCAAAAGTGTGTCATAGTGCTCGCAATCAAAGGCTTGGGAGAGATCACAGAAAACTCTAATAGCATTTTGCGAGTTCTCTCATGCGTAAATATGTGTTTCAGCAGAGCAACACCCACATCGTCGAACGACTTTTGTGAAGCCATATTGGGCATGATGAAGGAGGCTGTTTAAATTAAAATGTCTTAGCAACTGCTTAAGTATTAGTGTATATTATCTTTTAGTTAGTGTTAATATAGTGTTGTTATTGTTATTGTGCATAACACTTGTTCGTTAGGTGACGATTACTACCAGTTTACCCCTAACGCAAGCCGCGTTAAAAAACTTCGTTCCAATAAATTACATTTTGTTGATTTTTGGTTTACTGGTTTACTTTTGTTTTATATGGTCTGTGTTGTGTCGGCGCACGCGTCTCATTGAGATGGTAATGCGCGCGCGGTATATCTTTCGCCGCCACCGCCGCTCCGCACTCGCCGCCCGCACCGTGCACCAGTGCGGCGCTCAGTGCTGCTCCACCCACACGCAGCACCTCGTACAGCTCGCCATGTGGCGCCACTCGTGTGCCGCGCTGCTGCTGCCCTCGCTGCTGCTGCTCGTGAGTGATACCTTCTTATTTGTGTGAGCATGTAGCTGAGATGAGAATGTTGAGTGACTACATAACATATTTAAAGTTAGAAACGAGTGTAGTGACAGTTTGATAGTGGCATCAGTTATTAGAAACGATAAATAGAAGAGGAATACTAGTCCTGTATACATCACGTATATCCAGATCTATATCCAGTGTCACACGGGGTGATGTAAGGATTCTAACAATACATACGTCTAAATCTGTTCAGGCATTTAAAACTTATGGTTGAGTAAAGAAACTCACATACATACATACATCAACCCTGAAAACATTACACTCCTTTGGGCAGTCGTGTAATAATTAATGGTAATCATGTTAAAAATAAAAAATTAATAGTTAATAGATATTTAGGCCCACTAGCACTTCAAATCACTAATTGCCTACGAATATTTATTATTATTCTATTTCTGTTAATTTTGAAGTTGTCAGGGATGGAATGATGTTTTAAACATGTTCAGCGTTAACTGTAGTTATGGTTTTTGGTGCAAGCCGGCCTTGGAATCACAAAAACCTGTTTTATGTATAAAAACCAAAATTTATTATTTGTCTGGCTGTCTATTTGTTACCTTTTCACGCCATGGGTTCGAAGATAGCATAATTCTTATTCCAGTAGTACCCTGGGATAATTCCGAGTAACACGCGACAGAAGCCGTGGGCAAAAGCTAGTTACGTATATTTTATTAATAAATACCAATATATTGATAAATTAGATTCGGTACGGAACCCTAAATGTGCGAAGTCCGCCACGCACATCCTCGGTTGTTGTATCTTCTACAGTTTGTCACTGCTGTGGCCACGCGTGATTACTGAAGCCTGCCACTCGCATCCATTTCGGCCAGGTACTTGCCCCAACCGCTTGGGCTTCTAAAGTAGACACGCTCACTTTAATCCCCAGAGCGTTCGGGGCAACATTATGGCCCAAACCAACAGGCTATTAGAGTAAATGAATTGGTTTACTCCAGCTACAAAAGCCCGAGTGACTCGGCCAACGTGTGTCTGTCTCTAACAGGGAATTGGAGGAAATAAAAAAAATCAACCGACTCCCAAAAAAACACTACAAAGTGAAAAATAACTTTAATTTCGGAAGTCGGTGTCTTTGGTTTTTTATTTACTTTCGTTTTTTTTGCCACCGACTTCCGAAATTAAAGTTATTTTTCACTTTGTAGTGTTTTTTTGGGAGTTGGTTGTTTTTTTTTTGTAAAAAGTTTTTATTTTTCACTTTTTAGTGGTGCCTATTGGGAAAAATACGTATTAAATTATTGAAGTTAGCTCAAAAGCCATTCATCAGAACTTGAAGATATTTTTATGCGACCATCTCAGGAGTATACCATTTCAAATAAAAACTTTGCAAAAAAGCAAATACGTCGCGCTAAGTCGTGTCAGAAGTTTGGTAGGCGTAGTTTTAGTTGACGGAGATAACGAGGCTACGAAATCTGCCTTCTGACAATCAAGGCCACACAACATACAACTCAAGTAGCGCAATTTGAAGCGGCATATAGTTACCATTAAATCATTTATAACCAGAGTGCACCTCATGACAATTCCAATAAGCCCAAACACGGCTAGGATACATTGTTTTATTACTGAGTTCCGATGCCTACCTTCCGGCTTCTTCATCAGATAGGTTCGATGGTACCATTTTCATCAGAACCATTTATTTAAAGCTTCGTCATAATCGCTTAACTATTAATCGAGATATCTTATCGCCACCCGTGAAATACTTATCATCGTTGAGGAGTTCGCGTGGCTTTCTGTGGTCTTCTTCATCAGTTCCACTTCACCAGATGATACTTTCTGAATGCAAACGCTTGATTTGTTGATGAAAATACCAAAATAGCTATATGTGTGCCTATAATTTTTGAGGAGTTCCCTCGATTCCTCATGGATCCCATCATCAGAACTGGATTTAGATAAAAATGGGACCAATCTGGAAGTATACTCTTTCAAATAAAAAAAGAATTTTCCGAATCGGTTCATAAATGACGGAGTACTGAGGTAACAAACATACAAAAAAAAAAAAAACGTACAACCGAATTGAGAACCTCCTCCTTTTTTTGAAGTCAGTTAAAAACTAAAATATGTAATTACATTCTTATGTTTTGTTTGATAACCAGATTTTTCAAAAAGTGCAAAACTTGAATTGATGTAAGATGTAATGTAAAACATTAAATTTATAGATCTGCACAAATGTTTGTTTTGTTTTCTTCCAACAAAACCTCCCGCTCCTCCGTGTGCACCTGCCTCTCGGGGTCCTGTAGTGGCAGTATTATAAAACGCTGATTATAATTGCCTGTTGATTTCGTCCCCTTGACTGGCCGAAACCCTCTGGGCATTAAAGTGAGGGTGTCTACTTTAAAAGCCCGAGCGGTTGGGCCAAGTACCTGGCCGAAATCAACAGGCTTTTCTAATGACGCCTGTGGTCCCAGGGTCCGGGGTCCGGCCCTCGCTCGTGTGCTGACGTGTTGCTTGTCCACAGTGGTGCTGCAGCGGCGGCGCCGACTCGCAGCCGCTGTTCGGCCTGCTCAGCCTGCTCGGCGCGTATGTATAACTCTGGCACCAAGCTACTGCCCAGACAAACATATATATCATGAATAGATTCAATAACTATGCTGATCTCGCCATATTTTTCATCAATTTTATTAACCCTCGTCGAGGGGTGTTATAGGCTTGACCGCTATGTGTGTGGATGTGTATGTGTGTCTGTCTGTAGCACCGTAGCTCGTAAACGGGTGAACCGATTTGGATGCGGTTTTTTTTATTTGAAAGCAGGTTTTCTAGCGGTGGTTCTTAGACTTGACTTGAGATGTTTTATCAAAATCGGTTCAGCCGTTCCAAGGTCAGCCACTCTTTTGTAAGCTGCGGTATAATGGGTATTTACTTTACTTTCAAACATATATGTGTGACCTAAAATTTGAAACACCCATGTATGCTATATAACTATGCAAGATTATGAAATTCTTGGTCTGATGCTGCAGCCAGGATATCCAGCACACTAGTACACTCTTGAAGACTCTGGCATACACTGGCATATGAGTCATATGCCGCCATAGTATTATTTTTTTTGCAAAAAAAATGTAGCCTGTGTCACTCGGGACGATGTAAGGGTTCTAACGATACCCCATACATCGCCATCTGTCCAGACATTCAAAAGTTATGGTGGAATAAAAAACTCACAAACATATGAACCCTGAAAACATTAAGGCTCTTACAGACAGAGGCGATATCGCGTCGCGACGCGATATTGCGATATTATATCCGTAGAACAATTTCTATGGAATCGCGCGCGACCATTCACACAGGAGCGATTATCGCCCCGCGACACAGATATATCGCGTCACGTGACGCGGACTAGGTTAGGTTAGGTTAGTTAGGTTAGATATCGCCGCGATATCGCCTGGCGATATTATCGCCACGCGATATCGCGGCGATACAATACAAAATGTTCCTTTTTGTATGGTATCGCCGCGATATCGCGTGGCGATATTATCGCCAGGCGATATCGCGGCGATATCTAACCTAACTAACCTAACCTAACCTAACCCAGGACAGTTTCATTCGACGGTTCGTCGAAAAAAAACCCAACCAACCAAAACTAAGTAAGTACCTACCTAATTGAACGCAATTTTTTCCTGCTGCGAATTTTTACATGCGTCCGTGGTCCGTAACGAACACCACACGATGGGGTGGTAGGGTGGTGGGTGGTGGTAGGTACCTAAACTTGACCACACAACACGGAAAAATAATAGTAGGTACTACGTTCGTAACACAGCAGTTCGGACTCTTCGAACGTGCTATTTATTACGAAGTATTTATTTAAAAATCAAGATTTTTTAAGTAACTTAGTTAAGTACCTTTAATCCCTCAAGTGTCGAATGCACCCCATGTGTGCATAAGGAAAACCCTTTGCATAATAGTAGATAAGCTTATATCATATATATACGTAAAAAAATATCATCCGATGGAAAACTAATCATCATCAGTAGTTGTGAACCTATGGAGTTCGCAGCTAACCCCCCTCGCCCCGCGTGTCAAATGCACCCCATGTGTGCAAAAGGACAAAACTTAACATAATAGTTATATATAAGCTTATATCAGAGGAGCTCGTGGCTAAGTAATAACAGCCGCACGGGTCGATCCATCAGGTTAAGCTACGCTTGCCGGGGTTGGTCCGTGGATGGGTGACCATCTTTACATATCGAAACTCCTCCGTGACTCAGAAAGCACATTAAGCCGTTGGTCCCGGCTGTCATTCGTGGATCTTTGACAGTAGTTACGGGTCATCAGAAGCCCGAAAGTCTGACAACCAGGTATCGTATTACCCAGTAACTGGGTTGTGAAGGTCAGATAGGCAGTCGCTCCATGAAAAATACTGATATTCAGCTGCATCCGGTTAGACTGGAAGCCGACCCCAACATAGTTGGGAAAAGGCTAGGCAGATTGTTTTGATAAGCTTATATCACTTAAATACGTATAAACGTAAAAAAACAGACATATCAGTCTGAGGGCATAGACGTATAAAAAAAGATAGACTCCGCGCCGCGCATATCGAAAGTGAAGCACCGTACCGATCTATGTGTGCATGATTTGAGTACCTGCAAAGACTAAGAAAGAAAAAGTCGCTCGTGTCTCGTAATGGCGGCCGGTCGGCATACTATGATGTAAATGTGTGCGCGAGGCGTATTTGTACAAACGGTCCGGCTACTTACTGTGCTTCACTTTCGATATGCGTGGCGCGGAGTCCATCTTTTTTATAAGTCTATGTCTGAGGGGTTATTAATTAAATTTTATTTTTTACGGATTTCTTTAGTTTCGAATTTACATAGGTGATTTTGGAAAACTAAATTTAATTTCTACACGTAAAAGCATTAAATTATGTAGTGTACACACGGCTACACATCAATCTAGTCATTTCCAGTTTACAATGAGCTCTTATTGTAAGGAAATCCTACACAATGCGAGATCAGCTTATACTGGAAATTATAGCTTGATCTTTAGCCGTGCGTGCTGGCTGCAACAAGTTTATTCTGAATCTCCGTGAATTATTTTTTGGGTTCCGTACCAAAATGGTAAAAAAGGAACGCTTGTGGTGTGACTCTGTCTGTCTGTCTGTCACAGCTGGATATCTCAGTAACTACTGATGCTATCAACTTGAAATTTGGAATAGTTTTAGATGAGGTTTACCCAACTATTTTGCAATAAGACTAATTTTTTTTGCAACAGGGACTCAAAGGGGGTCTTAAAAATTTAAAGTGGGGCTACTAGGGCATGTGGGGTATCATATGAAAGAGCGTTTGCACATTCTCAAACTATTTTTTTTTTTGGCCGCATAGTTTTCGACTTTTGATGAAAAATGTAAAAAAAAAAACCGTTCCGCCCCCCCCCCCCCCTTATCTCCGAAGTTTGCAAAGAGAAAAATCTGAAATTATTCTATGTGATAGAAGTTTATGTAAAGATTTCACGAAAAATAAAACGATGTATCTCAGTAGCACACTTTTTCGAAAATCGGAACGGAACCCTCGGTGCGCGAGTCCGACTCGCTCTTGACCGGTTTTTTAAATAAAATTATGCTCAATGCAAAACTGTCGTAATGCGAGTACTTACCTACACCTCTGCCTAACCCTTTGGGGACTGCAGGCGTGA
This sequence comes from Cosmia trapezina, assembly GCA_905163495.3. Classification (NCBI taxonomy): domain Eukaryota; kingdom Metazoa; phylum Arthropoda; class Insecta; order Lepidoptera; family Noctuidae; genus Cosmia; species Cosmia trapezina. Next base: position 18,959,142 of record LR991045.1, read on the forward strand.
TGTTATGTAATGTGTGTACTGTGTCGACACAGTTGGGAAAAGGGTAGGCAGATGATGATTTTTACGGACTTCTTAGTTTCCAATTTACCGTGATTATGGCCTTCCATGAGAAAGTACCTATCTACCTACTCATAAAAAGGGCTAATAAGATGATTTCAAAATGATAAATAAGTAGGTACGCTAATATTAGGTATTTATTTTATTAAATTTTTAAGCATTAATTGTTCGTAAAATAGTACAGCTGCCATTGCAACCTATTTCGGTACCTATGCGGTAGCAGAATCTATCAGTTCGAATATTTACTCGAACACCTACTAAAATTAACTAAAATAAGTAAGTACTATACTCGACTCAATGCGATATTCAGTCAATCGACATAAATCGATTCAGTTTTAGCTCGGCACTAAGTATTTGTGCAGAAAAGATGGCATAACGAGCGACTGTTTTTCCATAAAGTATTAGGTAGGTACATAGACTTATAAAAAAAGATGGACTCCGCGCCACGCATATCGAAAGTGAAGCACCGTACCGATCTATGTGTGCATGATTTGAGTACCTGCAAAGACGCCGTCGCTCGTGTCATGTAATGGCGGCCGGTCGGCATACTATGATGTAAATGTGTGCGCGAGGCGTGTTTGTACAATCGGTCCGGCATACTTACTGTGCTTCACTTTCGATATGCGTGGCGCGGAGTCCATCTTTTTTTATAAGTCTATGGGTAGGTACTTACTCTTTAATTTCACTTCAATATCCCTGCTGAAAAATACTTACAATTTTTATTACTTACTGTGATTTATTATGACGAGAAATCTAAACAAGCCCGGACTCGCGCGATGTCGGCCGACAACGCCCGAGCTAAACTACTAGTCTAGGTCTGAGCGAGTGTACGCTAAATACTTTATTTAGTCTTTTGCGAAACGTTGCGATTGACAGACGTAAAAATGTTTAAACTTACACAAAATGAATGTGGAATTTTTAATTTCTTTAGTACAGGCGAGCGAGGCCTACCCTTTACGATGTGAAGTGTGCGTCATACCTAATTTTGCAACCCTATGCTGATCCCGTGAAGTACTGCAGTGCGATTCTGTAACCATATCACCGTGAAAACTTAGGTGAAGTGAGCGTGGAGGGAGCTGTCAATAGTGTCAATTCCTAGCAAAAACAAACTCACTTCACCTAAGTTTTCACGGTGAGATTTTTACAGAATCGACCGGCTGCAGTGCTTGTACTAGATATTATACCTAATTATTTTTAAGTGTGCGTTGTTGACCTTTCTGTTCAATACAATTATGCACAGCCGGTACTGTATCAATAGTTTTACGAATCAATCAAGCCAGTCTAAGCTGACCTCACATACAATACAAGTACGATCGTTTTATCTTGGCGAGTTCGAACTTCGCGCAGAAGGCTGCGCAGTAACATTTTTTAGGAACCAAATGCGACATGAGGCGAGTGCGAGTGAGAGAACATGCGCGAAACGTCTTAGTGCCTATGTTCGGACTCGCCAAGATAAAACGTCCGTACTTGTACCTACTATTAGGCTTGCAGTAGTTGCAGTACAATAAGAGGTTAGGAGGTCAGGTGGTGTGGTACTGGAAATGTGTAGCTTGCTTGTAAGAAAAAAAACCTTTATCGTGAAATTGAAATAATAGGTAATACACAATATTCGAGTTTTGAGTCGAAATCCGCGATTAACATTAGGTACCTACAGAGGGCAGTGGCGTGTGCGGCACAGAATAAATAATAGTAGGTACTAACTTAGTGCGGCGCGGGCGGCGCGGCGACGAGCCTCCGCTGTCGCGCTGGCTAGCGGCATCTTTAAAAGGATACCTACACACTATTGACCGCGCCGCGCGCCGGGCCCACCAAAACCATTATTAAGAGGAAACGTGGGTGCTCTTTTCTCCATACAAAAAGATACAAACGCTCTCGCCTGTCTTCTTTCTGGTTAAGGCGGGGAGAGTCGTAAAAACGTCGTTTAGTTTAGTGTTTTATTCGTAGATAACACGGATTTAAATTTTGAAAAAAATATACAGGGTGTAAGGGAAACGCTTCCGAAAACGAAGACAGGTGATAGGGCTAGTAATTCTCGATACGATACCATAAAAAATTCTGAAAAAAAAAATTGACAATTTTACTAATTTTGGAACGAAGTTCCTTATCGCGCGTTGTGAAAGGGGGCTAGACGGAAAAAATGGGAACGAAAAGTTGTCACGACACTTTTTGCTATAGTAAGCTATGTATGTATGTATTGTAAGCCGTGCGGCGTGCGCATGTTTCTCTGTCTGTCTCTCTCTCTCTCTCTCTCTTATAGAAAGCAAGCCAGATATTTTCATTTCTATTTCGCATTGAACAGTGTGGTGTCGCGATGATGATGATGATGATGATGATGATGATGATGATGATGATGATGGTGATGATGATGATGATGATGGTGATGATGGTGATGATGATGATGATGATGACGATGAGTATAAAAATAAAATTTTATTACAATTCCTTCACTAATTAATCGAAAGGAACTTCGTTCCATCCGGGTGTCCCTTGACACCTCTCAAGGTTTTTTTTTTAGCAATTTTCGTACACTATGCTGTGAGAACAGTCAAATGGAACCATTATTTGCGATTAAACACATTTTTTTATTTAAAATTGTAGCATGTATTCGTAAATAAATTTCAGCTGACGCTCGCGCGTACCCTCGAGGTCACAGTGCGCGCGAGCTGTCCGACCGCAGTGCGGCCGTCGACCCCGCGTCACAGATCCCCCCCGCACCCGCACCCGCGTCCGCAAGACTCGCGAATTTCATTCATGCAAGGATCGTAAATCGTAATGATTTTCCCCTGAAACACGGTTACAATAATAATTTTGATCCGAATGTTCGCAAATTATGCTCACAAATCAGAAAAATCCAGTTTATTTTACTTAACCTTGAGACCCTTAACGAAGAAATACTTAGATATCTACTGTGATTGGAAAAGAAAAGTTTAAAAAGTTGGTTATGTACAAAGACATTGACTTTACAAGCAATTTTGAAAATTAGTTCATTACAATAATTTTGTACGTAGCACGTAGCAACAAAATTGAAATGTTTACACAACACGGTCACATTTTCTTTAGGCCTGGCGTCGATTACGTTATACCAAAAACAAAAAATAATAACAAGGCGACGTGCAACGCGACGGGGGGTGAAGGGGGAAGCGAGATGGCGGCGTCCGCGACTCCGCGCGCCGGTATCATTTGAATTCGTTTGTCGGCCGGCGCCGCCGCGCCGCACCGCGCACGCAGGCCGGCGGCGGCATGTTTGATCTTCTAGGAACGGGGAACCCAGTCAGTTAGTTCCGTTCCGACTTCGTGGGCGAACGCACGCAGCTATTCTACCGAATTTAATACTGTTTTGTTTATTTGTTAGTTTTCGTGTATCAATAATAACTAGTTATTAGTTATTATTGATAAATAATAACTAGTTATTAGTTATTATTGATAAGTTTTTAGTGCTGTTTTACTGTTTTTTACTTTTAAACAATGCCTGACGCATACGTGTACAGTGCTCGTTTCTTTTTGTGGGGGTCTCGTGGGGGTATGTGAAGAAAGAGTGTTTGATCGAGAATGTGACAGTGCTGATGAAATGCGGGGCAGAATAAGTGCAGAATGGGGTTGGATCTAGAATCGTTTGGCAGGAGGAGGGGGGTGAATGGGGTGAAAGTTGGTAGGGGTTGGGTCCCTGATTATAACGCTACCACTCTCATTACAAGGTAATGCATATTTTTTGAGAAATTAATAAAAAATATTTCTAACCTCAAATCAGATAAACAGTGAAATGAAATGTCAAAATGGGCGATTGACAACCAAATTTGTATCAATATATTGTCTGCGGTGTAAAATGTCGTGTAAAATACGTGAAACGAAACGCAAAAAGAAAAAAGTCAGTGTCATTCAACCTAGAAATTTTGCTCAGAAGGAAGTTAGTGTGCACCCCACTTTATAGTTAAAATAGGTCGAATCTGTCCCAAAACCGAATCGGGGCACCCCGACTTTACGTAGTCTTTTGGCTGGCATACTAGAGTGTATATAAAAACCCGGAGGTGCGGAGGGAGAGCAGCCCCCGCCCGCTGTAACAAAGGTTAGGCACCCATGCGAGCCGCAGCGGCTGAGGTTGGTCGCCGGAGGCGACCAGCAAACCGAAGCTGCGGAGGTGAGCAATAATTAGTTTTTTTTTTTCAAGAATGGTGCTTACCTTTACATTGCAGTGGTGGGGGAGGGTGCGTTAGGGTACCCCCCACCCCCCTCAACCCCTACTTCTGCCATACGATACTAAAAGTAACTTTAAAGTGTTTTGAGGTTAGGTTACAATAATTAGTTTTTCTCAAGAACGGTGCATTACCTTTTCATGGGAGTGGTGGGGGGGGCTCAGGGTACCCCCCTCCACCCCCCCACACCACCCCCACCCCCCTCCTCCTGCCAAACGATTCTAGATTTTAACCCATAAATCCCTTGACTCGGCCGTACGGAGAGCTTGGCGCCCGCGCGCGCGCGGCAGTGTCGGCGGTGTCTCGATTGTGTCAGTGACCTCACGTTTTGTACGATTTCCATTGCGCGCTAAAGAAATTTGAAGTTTTCAAAATAACCAATTTAAAGCGAAAGGTTAGTGAAATCCGTTTGCATTTAGGTTGTATATAATATACCTTCTGGCTTCGGAAGCGTTCCCCTTACACCCTGTATTACTTAGTTCAGACTTCGATCTAGAAATTTCGGCCGTCCGATACACAAAATTACTTGCACTTTACTGCATCCAATTAAATCGCAAAGACAAGTCTAATTGTGATCTTTAATCTTATTTCATTTGAGTTACATTAGGCTTTGAACAATAAAACTTATACCATAATAAAGGTCGTAAAAAATTCGAGATATAACGGCCGTCATAATGTGAAATATTAAAATACCTGTACCACTAATTCCAGCATCAATTGTTTTCAGCTTCGCAAACGCTCGCCCTGAGCCGTTTAGGTCCGAGCGGAACGTGACGGAGGTCGGACGTGTGCCAATTTTTCGAACCCGCCACCCCCGCTAACTTCTGTCACCGGCTGCGACCGGTAAAAATTAGCATGTGTTGAAAACAGTTGAATTTAAACGCTATGCCTATGTAAATAAAGACGTCACGCGCGCAAAAGCTTTATTGGTATTTATTTTTATCACGGCCTATGTTTACCAATCACATCAAGTGTGTAAAACAGTTGAATTTGAACCCTACACTGGAGCTTATAAAGCCGCCTGACGCGCAAATTTTTGGTTCACTATTTTCAAATCTCAAATAGGTAGGTGCCACAGAATAAAGTTACTACGGGTGGTTTTATAATGAATATCGGATAGGAAATGAGATTTCTTCATAACATCACGCCTGAATTATTTCAAAGGGTTGGGCAGGGATGTTCAGAATATAAGTAGGCCCTCAAATGTATTTTTCTGTAAACCTACATAAATAAGTTTTTTTTTTAAATTAAGTTTTTTTTCTAATTAGGTATCTTCTTATTTTTTTTTTGTATTTGAGGACGCTGAAAACGATAGTGGGGTCAAAATGAAAATCCAAGATGGCGGCTGCGAAAATATTCAAATTTTTCGACATGGGTGTCATTTCGTGGTATTTGAGTTCGCTGAAAACGATAAAGGTCTCAAGCTAATTTCGACCTTATTGACATTTTACAAACCCTTTGTTTTTTGGTCCAGAATACTCGGTAAATGATCTGGAAGCTGAATTTAACAAAAAAACATGAATGTCAATAAGGTCTAAATTCGCTTGACACCTCAGAAAGTGTCTACATTATTATGCACATAATTTCTAGGGTGTCAAGCTAATTTCGACCTTATTGACATTTTCCAAACCATTTGTTTTTTGGTCCAAGATACTTGGTAAATGGTCTGGAAGCTAAATTTAACAAAAAAACATGAATGTCAATAAGGTCTAAATTGTTATGTAACACATCATTGTTATGTAGCTGGACATCACTAACAGCACATTCAGCACAATACAGTCGGTGGTGTCGCATGGCGTGGGGAATAGTAGTTTCTGTCATTCCCCACGATACCATGCCAGTGGTATCGTTTTTAGTGGTGTCGCTGTCGTGGGGAATGAACGTAAAGTAAAATGGTGCGCGGCGCGTAGTTTTGAATCGTACGGGTATATAAGGTCTTCGTGTCAGTCAGATTTTAAATCCACCTTATTCACAAAAATAAATAAGTCTAAGTAGTTATTTTTATTTATTTTAACTGTTCAAGTTTACAATGCATACCTAATCTGTCTAAAACTTTCAAAAATACTTACTAGAAAAATAAAACAAAATAAACTTAAGTATACTAATCAGTTCAAGTTTATCTACTGCATTGCTCTATTCTGTGACGCAACATAGTACCTACTCGAGTTCATGAACTCATGAGCGGTGCGCTTGGCACGCGTTTCCCGCGCATCGTAATTTATTACGTATCGCTACTCCTTGCGGGGGCTGCGGTAAGCGTTTATTAATACCTACGGCGCTTGAAAGATCCTGGCCTTAATGACCATAAAGCAATGATTTTTTACAGAAATATAAATATCACATACTTACGCCTAGTGTACCAATTTGACAACTATTAACGAAAAAAGAAAAACATAGGGGCATAGTATATATCCTTTTTATTCAGTTTATGAAATATCTTTTAAATTGGTCCAATATTGGAGGAGGAAATAGGCGAGAGCCAAACCTCGAAATGTGACTTTTTACATAGGCTATTTAGTCGGATCTGCAGTTGTCCTTATCGCACGAATTCGAGGGCGGAGCGCTCGCAGAGCGACAGCAATACCTTCTTAAAATACCTAATTTTCAAAAGTCTGGCTGCCCCCATTTCCTCTTATTAATGTATCTCTTAAGAGTTCAGTGCAATAAGGTATGATGAATGATTAACATTTGTTAGGACATTTTAGTTTGAAATGGAGAAATTATTGTTTTTTAGTTAAGTAATTCAATTTACTTATTAAGAATCATCAAAACAAAAATCTAATCAACAAAATCATCAACATTGCAATGACATAAGTACACAACTATTTTGCTTATGATTTTATTTAACTTTGGAATAAAACGTTAATTAAAACTAAGTAGGTACTTAGCACAGACGTACGGTTTACGTACAAAATTGCGGCAGGAAAAAATTGCGTGCCGCGCTTTGAATGGAACAAATACAAAGTGGTACAATACGTACTTATATGTTGCACGGGCGCGATTTTCCCGACCCCGACGTGATTTTTTATTGCGCAGCTCACACATTTTGATTTGCAACCTAGGAGTTGAGCGCCGAATGAATGCGAATACGACGTTCTCTAAGTACTTACTTGAGTTCGCACGGGCCCGTAAAAAAACCGGCCAAGTGCGTGTCGGACTACGCACAATGAAGGATTCCGTAGTTGGTCTTATGAAATTATCCCAAGGACAATCTTAACATTATAGTTGAAAAACATGTTCTCCCATATATTCCAACAGTAAACGTAAGTTTGTACTCACTATATTGAGAGATTTACCATGTTATTTTTCTACAGGTACCTATGGAACTATTTTCTGTGTTTTTTTCTACATTTTAGGCTCAGTAGTTTTGGAGATAAGGGGGGGGGAATGGTAAATTTTCGTCTATTTTCTTAAATAACTTTAAAACGATTTATTTAAAAATTATAAAAAAAAAATTGATACCGTTAGCAAAACTTTTTTTTTCTTTTTTGCCCCCTAAAAGTGACCCCCATATTCAAAATTCATTTATTTACTTTAGTCATACGTGTTTGGGTCACAGAAATCCATATGTGTACCAGATTCGGAGTAAATTGGCTGTGACAGACGGACAGACAGACAGACAAACAGACACACGAGTGATCCTATAAGGGTTCCGTTTTTTCCTTTTGAGGTACGGAACCCTAAAAATCGCCTGCTTTGGTCAGGACTCAGCAGGAATCAGGAACGCAGGCAGACGTGCGTGCCGCATGCTGAAGGCCGCGGCGCACGGTCCACAATATAAAGATGATCAGTATTGTATATTCAATGAGGGGATTAGGCGCACAATGCCACATTCGCAAAATGACCTAATGACGCAAAATTACATATTCGCAAGTAATATAATACTGTATATTCATACAAACGGTCGGAACATGAGTCATACATACCTGCGCACCTCGAGTTCGATTTAGCACTCGGTACCCATGTACCTCATACACCTTTCACACCAGCGCGGCGCGTCGTCGCGCGCGATATCGCGCCGCACACACGCACGCGCACTACACGAGCTCGCGCGGTCTTGTCGTAGAACAGGTATTTTCTTTATTCTAATCCCGAACAAGTTAAATTGAACCTTATAGTCATCATCATATGGTCGTATTCGAGCCGAACGCGGAAACTACGGAGCTAAAAACATCTGGCCGCTTGAACAATAGAAGCGCATTCCACAGCGATAAGAATTCATAGAAAAAACACCTCGTTCAAATGGATGTTATGTATAGTTATGAATATCTTTGCAACTAAGTAATTAGCGTATTATTAAGATAACCAAGTTTTACGAACGTTTTTGTTTGAAGATTTCGTGTACAGTTAAAATATAAAATATACAACGTGTAACGTTAAATGCGCAAAACCTCTTAAGGGGTCATTGTACTCATCATTATGAACCACTTTTACTATGTGACCAAACCTGAAATCGCGAAAAAAAAAATCAGCTGTTCATTTATGTTCGCATAACTAGTCAAAATGTACTGAACAGCAGATTTTTTTTTCGCGATTTCAGGTTTGGTCCCATAGTAAAAGTTGTTCATAATGATGAGTACAATGACCCCTTAAGAGGTTTTGCGCATTTAACGTTACACGTTGTATATAGATTTTGTGTAATTGTTGAGTAAACTAAAATGATTTCAAAATTATGAGTAAGCGGTTAGTCCCGCTATGCTCTAGTCCCGCTATGCTCGACTCGTAAAATACCTACTAAAAAGTTTCGTTATGCACGAAATTCTTCGGTTCTACGTAAACAATGGAAGGTACAGTTGGAAAGAAAAGTGTTTGAATTCAAGTTAAATTTTTTATAGCGCTATTCGTATAAGTGTAAGCGTCTGTACGTTAAAATTTGTTTTGTCTCGTTCTGACTATCAATGATAGATGAATTTCAGAGCGAAATGTTTATGAATAGAGCTGTAAGTCAATACTGGACCCACAAAATTTAAGGAACACACTAACAGTTTTCTTCATCACTGCCCGCGAATGTGATTTCGTGCATAGCGAAACTTTTTAGTAGGTATTTTACGAGTCGAGCATAGCGGGACTAGAGTATAGCGGGACTAACCGGGTAATTACCCGGTTAATCCCCAGTCATAAACATTTCGCTCTGAAATTCATCTATCATTGATAGTCAGAACGAGACAATACAAATTTTAACTTACAGACGCTTACACTTATACGAATAGCGCTATAAAAAATTTAACTTGAATTCAAACACTTTTCATTCCAACTGTACCTTCCATTGTTTACGTAGAATCGAAGAATTTCGTGCATAGCGAAACTTTTTAGTAGGTGTTTTTGAGTAAGTTACCTACTTACTTATAATTTTGAAATCATCTAGCCCTTTTTATGAGTAGGTAGTTACCTTCTCATACAAGGCCATAATGTACACTACATAATGTGCTTTTACAAGTACCTATACGTAAAATAAAGTTAACTTTTCCGAAATCACGGTAAATTGGAAACTAAGAAGTCCGTAAAAATCATCATCTGCCTACCCTTTTCCCAACTATGTCGACACAGTACACACTGTAGTGACCTACACAATCATTATTATCATACGAGCGCATCACACGTCTGCCCGCCGCCATAGCGCGCAGCGCACTGAGCGACCGAAAGGGAGCGCTGTATAATCTATGGCGCGCGCGGCGCGCGCGCCGCGTGCGTGTCCTCTCCGAATGATGATCAGATGATGTTTTTTTACGTTTATACGTATTTATGTGATATAAGCTTATCAAAACAATCTGCCTAGCCTTTTCCCAACTATGAGCATGTTGCGGTCGGCTTCCAGTCTAACCGGATGCAGCTGATGAATACCAGTATTTTATATGGAGCGACTGCCTATCTGACCTCCACAACCCAGTTACTGGGTAATACGATACCCCTTGGTAAGACAGGTTGTCAGACTTTCGGGCTTCTGACGACCCGTAACGAAGATCCACGAACTGTCAAAGATCCACGAATGACAGCAAGGACCAACGGCTTAACGTGCTTTCCGAGTCACGGAGGAGTTTCGATATGTAAAGATGGTCACCCATCCACGGACCAACCCCGGCAAGCGTAGCTTAACCTGATGGATCGACCCGTGCGGCTGTTATTACTTAGCCACGAGCTCCTCTGATATAAGCTTATATATAACTATTATGTTAAGTTTTGTCCTTTTGCACACGTGGGGTGCATTTGACACGCGGGGCGAGGGGGGTTAGCTGCGAACTCCATAGGTTCACAACTAATGATGATGGTTTCCCATAGGATGATGTTTTTTTACGTTTATGATATAATCTTATATACTATTATGTAAAGGGTTGTCCTTATGCACACATGGGATGCATTCAACACTTGAAGGGTTAAAGGTAACTAAGTTATTTAAAAAATCTTGATTTTTAAATGAATACTTCGTAATAAATATAAATATGTATATAAATAAATATCCTTGGACATTTCACACAACGCCATCTAGTCCCAAGCTAAGCAACCTAATGCTTGTGTTATGGTAACGAGATGGCTGATAAACTACTTACATACATTTTTTTTTTTTTTTTTTTTTGTAAATACATACATATTATAGATAGAAAAACACCCATACTCGGAACAAATACTTGTAGGTCGTACAAATTATTTGTTCCGTGCGGGAATCGAACCCGCGACATGCTGCGCAGCAGTCAATCGCTCAACCACGGCGCCAACCGTGTCGTCAGAATAGTATAATAGCAATGACATTAAACATCTAGTAAATAGCACGTCCGAAGAGTCCGAACTGCTGTGTTACGAACGTAGTACCTACTATTATTTTTTCCGTGTTGTGTGGTCAAGTTTAGGTACCTACCACCACCCACCACCCTACCACCCCATCGTGTGGTGTTCGTTACGGACCACGGACGCATGTAAAAATTCGCAGCAGGAAAAAGTTTTGGTTGGTTGGGTTTTTTTTCGACGAACCGTAGAATGAAACTGTCCTGGGTTAGGTTAGGTTAGGTTAGGTTAGGTTAGTTAGGTTAGATATCGCCGCGATATCGCCTGGCGATAATATCGCCACGCGATATCGCGCCGCGCTAGTGTGAAAGGTGTTGCGACGCGATAATATCGCAATATCGCGACGCGACCGTCGCGACGCGATATCGCCTCTGTCTGTAGGAGCCTTAACACTCCTTTTTGGGGCAGTCGTGTAAAAACTAGAACCCGACTACTGAAACTTCACGCTCTAAAAAGTATGAAACAAGAAAATATTCTCATCTGAAATTAGAAAAAGACAGACAAATTAAAAATCCGGAGTCACACGTCATGTTAGGGTTAAATCGAACAGATTCCGTGTGACTCCGGATTTTTAATTTGTATGTTTTTCTATCTAATTTCAAATGAGAATATTTTCTTGTTTCATACTTTTTTGAGTGATTTTCAGTAGTCGCGTTTTAGTTTGTAAGCTTACTGTTTGTACAGGTATAGATGTATCAGCAGCAACTAACACGTGTAGTAAGTGACGTCACTTTTTCGTTGAGAAAGCGTCGAACCTGTCGTGATGATATTATGTTGTTACGTGTTGCAGTTCCAACGGCACCAGCTTAGTGGAGACGCTGCTGCTGAACCACGTGCAGAACAAGATCAACGCGCTCGAGGTGCTCGCCGACCTCATCGCCATCGCCGGTAACTCCACCGGTCAGTACACACACACATGCACATATTGTGTTGCTACGTGTTGCAGCTCCAACGGCACCAGCTTAGTGGAGACGCTGCTGCTGAACCACGTGCAGAACAAGATCAACGCGCTCGAGGTGCTCGCCGACCTCATCGCCATCGCCGGTAACTCCACCGGTCAGTACACACACACATGCACATATTGTGTTGCTACGTGTTGCAGCTCCAACGGCACCAGCTTAGTGGAGACGCTGCTGCTGAACCACGTGCAGAACAAGATCAACGCGCTCGAGGTGCTCGCCGACCTCATCGCCATCGCCGGTAACTCCACCGGTCAGTACACACACACATGCACATATTGTGTTGCTACGTGTTGCAGCTCCAACGGCACCAGTGTAGTGGAGACGCTGCTGCTGAACCACGTGCAGAACAAGATCAACGCGCTCGAGGTGCTCGCCGACCTCATCGCCATCGCCGGTAACTCCACCGGTCAGTACACACACAGACACGCAGGGCCTGGAGGAACACCCGTAGCTGACATTAATACAATTTGAACAATACAATTCCATAATCAGCAACGTTTCGTGTTATCCATCTGAAACCTATGTATTATGCTTACCACTTGCATAATGTTGTTATGGTAGTGATGAGCATCTTGTATTTATTCTGTTACTAATGTGTTGTGTACTCTGTCTAAAGCATGTGACGAAGCTGTGTTTTTATTTTGAAACAGGATAAAGAAAGCAGACCATCGCCCACCGACCGACCACTGCCGCCGCACATGCCAACTGTGACATCAATCTAGGATATATTGTTGTTAATTATCATTGATATAAAAGAATACCAAAAATTATTATTTTGTAATAAATGAGTTATAACTACATGCTTGTTTTACTTCCTGCCGTAGCTTTACTTGGAACCGTTTATGTAGATAGTTAATCAAATGAAGGGTGTGACTTATTTAAGCGTCCCCCCCCCCCCCCCCCCCGGCGCGACATTATAGCGGCAGCAAATCTTACCGTGCCATCTATCAATTTCTGTAATTAAAATATATATAGGTATTACTCAATCGAATTTGATGGCTCAACGATGCGTGTTACTTTTGGCTTTAAATAAATTGTTTGCTTTTCTTTTTTACGTCATGGGTTTTTTAAATTTTTAATATAAAAATTAAATTTAATTATTAATTTATAATTTTTAAACTTATTACTTAAAGTAAGTTTAAAAACTAAAACCTGACTACTGAAAAATCACGCTCTAAAAAATAAAAACCCGACTGCAAAAAGTCAACGTATATGCAATGCACTAAAAAGACAGAAACAAGATTGAGAATAGAAAAAAAAAAACTAAAAACAAAGCAATTTCTACTTCGGTTTAACAGTCAGTCGGCGTCAGTCGGCGGTGTTAGGACAATATTGGCCACATGTGAGCGTTATGCAACTGAACATGGGGTATTGTATAACGTTCTGAAATGTCAGTACATTGTTTTTGAGGCGGGCATTGTTTTAGAGTAATTTTTAACAAATTCTTTCAAAGTTTCATCATAGTTATACGTTTTTTCATGGTACAATTCATATAATTTCTGCCTACTTTTATAAATACCTGAGGGGCAATTCTCGTATTTTTAACAACGGTCGCAATATCATCTCAAGACTCAATCTGTCAAAAATTGTATAGCGTTTACCTACATTTTTGACATTTGATTGACGCTGGCATGAGATTGTGAACGTTTTTAGGTACGAGAATTGCCCCTCTGATGTTGCCCAATCACTAAATATAACGCGGTCACAAACAGGTAATGTTTTTGATGTGAATACCTTCCTAAACTCACAATTGATGAGGTTAAATAGTACTTATAGTATAAGCTTGATCCGGGTTGGTGTGATAAGGCAAATCTGGTAGTTTTTCTATTAAATTCTTTTTAAATTGTTGTAAGCGACTTTTGTTTACCGGAACAAAACTAACAAGTTTTCTTTGAGCTCTGACTATTTTCTGAGGGAAAGTGACTAACTGGCCACAGTGATCAGAGTCCAACTCATTTATAATTAAATGGGTAGAAGGTCTTGAGTTTGAAAAAATATTGTCAATACAGGTAGCACTAGTGGCAGTTATTCTAGTCGGCTCAATACGGTCGGTTATACATACAAACCTTCCTCTTGAATTACGCTATCTTTAATAAAAACCGCATCAAAATCAATCACTTAACTAAGTACTAGTTTATTTACACAAGTCCATCGCGCGACAAGCTTTTATGATCATATAGATTGTGTATAATGAGGTTATAAGTTGATAGTTAAAATTTTAAAAGAAAATTTTATTTTCTTCTTTTTAAAGCATTTAAATAAAAGCTTTTTTAAAAAAGGTTTTTTTGCTTTTAATTTATTAATTTGTAAGGCTGCAAATGTCTGAATAGCCACTAAAATGTATAAAATAAAAAAATAAAAAAACGACTGCCATGCCAAAAACGAAATAAAAAGTAAAAAAAAAAACAAGTTGTTTTCCCTGACTAAACAGATAAATAAAATTATCATTGCAGTCGGTGGACCTCTCAGATTTAAAAGTGTTCCACAGAACGATCCCCCCACAGCAATGACTATATTATTTATCTTTTTAGTCAGGGAATACAACCCTTTTTTTATTTTTTAGTTCGTTTTTGGCATAGCAGTCTTGTTTTTAGGGTTCCGTACCAAAATGATAAAAAAGAACCCTTATGGTGTGACTCAGTCTGTCTGTTACAGCTGGATATCTCAGAAATACTAATGCTATCAACTTGAAATTTGGAACAGTTTTAGATTTAACGTCTACCCAACTATTTTAGAAAAAAAAAGAAAAGAGAACATTTAAAAAGTCAAAAATAATACCTATCGTTGAGCCATCAAATTCGATTGAGTAATACCTATATATATTTTAATTACAGAAATTGATGGATGGCACGATAAGGTTTGCTCATTGAATTGGCGCTATAATTTCGCGGCGGGGTACCGCATATGCATAGTCAATCAAGTGAAGGGTCTGACTTACTTATGCGGTACCCCGCCGTGACATTATAGCGCCATTTCAATGAGCAAACCTTATCGTGCCATCCATCAATTTCTGTAATTAAAATATATATAGGTATTACTCAATCGAATTTGATGGCTCAACGATAGGTATTATTTTTGACTTTTTAAATGTTCTCTTTTCTTTTTTGCGTTGGGGGTTTTTTAAATTTTTAATTTAATTTTTATTTTAACCTTTTTAAACTTTTTAAACAATTTAACAATACAGAAATGCATTTTTATTACTGCAGAATGTTAAGTTTCTCTGCACATAACATTAACTTATAATGATGCCACCATCGTACTGCAAATTGAATTAAATACTGATAAAAAAACGAATACAAACACTACTATATGCTATTTTTTTTTTTTCAAGAGTGTACTAGTGTGCTGGATATCCTGACTGCAACATCAGCTCATCGCGTAGCCACCATTGCATTGTATGTAGAATCAAATACTGATCAAAACGAACCCAAACACGACATATCTGCTATATTATTTTACCAAGAGTATTCTAGTGTGCTGGATATCCTGGCTGCAGCATCAGCTCATCGTGTTGCCACCATTGCATTGTATGTAGAATAAAATTCCGATCAAAACGAATCCAAACACGACATATCTGCTATTACTTTTTCAAGAGTCTTCTAGTGTGCTGGACATCCTGGCTGCAGCATCAGTTCATCGTGTTGCCACCATTGCATTGTATGTAGAATCAAATACTGATGTAAATGAATCCAAACACGACATATCTGCTATTACTTTTTCAAGAGTGTTCTAGTGTGCTGGACATCCTGGCTGCAGCATCAGCTCATCGTGTTGCCACCATTGCATTGTATATAGAATCAAATACTGATGTAAATGAATCCAAACACGACATATCTGCTATTACTTTTTCAAGAGTGTTCTAGTGTGCTGGACATCCTGGCTGCAGCATCAGCTCATCCTGTTGCCACCATTGCATTGTATATAGAATCAAATACTGATGTAAATGAATCCAAACACGACATTTCTGCCATTAATTTTTCAAGAGTGTATCCAGCACACTAGTGCTGGATATCCTGGCTGCAGCATCAGACCAAGAATTCCATAATCTTGCATAGATAGATAGCATACATGGATGTTTCAAATTTTAGGTCACACTAAGGTTTGAAAGTAAAGTAAATACCCATTACGCGTCTAAGATCCCTACCGCAGCTAACAAAAGAGCAAATAACTTTGAAACGGCTGAACCGATTTTGATAAAACATGTCTAAGAACCATCGCTGTAAAACCTGCTTTCAAATAAAAAAAACCGCATCCAAATCAGTCCACCCGTTTAAGCGCTACGGTGCCACAGACAGACACACAGACACACACACACACACACACACACACACACACACACACACACATAGCGGTCAAACTTATAACACCCCTCTTTTTGCGTCGGGGGTTAATAAAAAATAAATAAAAATATTTATATATTTTTTGCAACAGGACTGCAAGGAAGTCTTAAAAATTCAAAGTGGGACTACTAGGGCATGTGGGGTATCATATGAAAGAACGTGGTTTGTGCATTCTCAAACAATTTTTTATATTTTTTTAGGGCGCATAGTTTTCGACTTTTGATGAAAAATGTAAAAAAATACCGTTCCCCCCCCCCTTATCTCCGAAGTTTGCAAAGAGAAAAATCTGAAATTATTCTATGTGATAGAAGTTTATGTAAAGATTACAGGAAAAATAAAACGATGTCTCTACATGGCACACTTTTACAGAAATCGGAACGGAACCCTCAGTGCGCGAGTCTGACTCGCTCTTGACCGGTTTTTTTTATTTTTTTTAATTATTTATTTTTGTATTCGTATCTTCACTAGCGCCAGCTCGCCGTTTGCCGATAACGACGTAATGCTCTTCAGCCGCCGTTAATTTTTAGGGTTCCGTACCTCAAAAGGAAAAACGGAACCCTTATAGGATCACTTCGTTTTCCATCTGTCTGTCTGTTGGTCTGTCTGTTTGTCTGTCTGTCTGTCAAGACCCTTTTTGTCAGGAACGCGTGAAGGTATCAAGTTGAAATTAATATCAAATACGTAAGTCTATGGTCTCTTGAAGTCATAAAAAACTCAAGCTTCTAAGTCAATGCAATAAAAACATACGGCCATTTAACGACATATTTTAATACTCGAAAGTAAATCAAAACCTATAGGGTACCTATTCCCGTTGACCTAGAATAATGAAATTTGGCAAGAAGCAAGGTCTCATAGCACAAGTAAAGAAATAAGCCCGAATATTGTGAATTTGTTATTTTATGATATAAAAAATATTTTTATGGGATCCAATGTTAAGTTTGTTTTTGGGATAAATTCTTTTCAACTACGGTACCCTTCATTGTGCGTGGTCCGACACGTACTATTCGCCGTCGTTCCCGGTCTCCGTCGTCCGTCGTTTTTTCAAATTCTTGAAACTCGAACCCGTGTCATTATTATGCCAATCCTGGACGAGCCCCCTTTGTGGGATTGTATGGCAAAATAATCGAATAGAATACTAGTAAAACTTTTTATTTCTAGCACACACAAAATGATCAGCGTTCCACCGTAAGTCCGTCGTGCAAACTGGTTATCGCCATTTCCCCTTTCTCACTCGCACACATACTTCTCTTCCTTTCATCTGTTCCGTTCCAGTTTAAAAAAGCATTCATACTTTAGCATAATAAGTTTATTATCATCCTGTTACGACGGGTGACCAGGTATTATAAATAAATAAGACGACCAGACTATTTTATGTATCGTGTATTCAGCCATTACATGACGAGCGATCGGAATCGGAGACAAGACAACAGGATCCGGAAATACCACAGATAATACATATTTTATAAAGACTGATACACATACGTAACATCTCCCTTATTAAGAAAAGAAAATGGAATCGTTACGTGGAACATGGTACGTAAGTATACTCTTTTTTTTTTTTTTTTTAAAACATTAACAAAATTCTTATACAGGGTGTCCCGTAAATAATGGATAATCTCTTAAGGGGTCATTGTACTCATCATTATGAACAACTTTTACTATGGGACCAAACCTGAAATCGCGAAAAAAAAATCAGCTGACCAGTACATTTATCTACATCAAACTCGTCAAAATGTAGGGAGCAGCTGATTTTTTTTTCGCGATTCCAGGTTTGGTCCCATAGTAAAAGTTGTTCATAATGATGAGTACGATGACCCCTTAAGAGATTATCCATTATTTACGGGACACCCTGTATACTAGTAGACTAAGTGGAACGGAACATCTCTAAGAAGTGACAAGTTGACTTGACTGACATTTACATTGCGACAGTTCTGACAGTGACGTCTATCAAATTGACTTAACTAAGTTTTGACAGCTACTAACAAAACAAAATTAGGTTTGACAATGCTTGTACAACAATACATTTAGTAAATTAAATTAAAACTAAGTACAAATTAAGAACTTAATCTAGACCAATTTTCAAAATCTTCGGGGCTTTATTATTGCTCTACCGAATGAAGAATAAGTTGTGTGTTGAGTTTGTTTATTTGGTGTATGTGATGTGTTTGTTTTTGTTTCAGATTCTTGGACAGGATTACTTGTACAAGGAGATTGATAATTAGATGGAGATGACGACGGCAGTATATTGGAAGGCGACGGTGGATCAGTGTCTAGTGGAACTGATGGGGATTGAAGTGAACTTCTTCTACTAGGAGCGGACTCAGTTGGTGAATGTTTTGGCTGTAGGATATGTTGGCGATTACGGCGAAAAGTACCTTCCGGGGAGACAATAGTATATGATCTAGGCTGTGGACCTATGTCTGACACAGTACCAGGTGTCCAAATACTGTCTGGCTGTTTCTGGAAGTAAATTTTATCACCAATGTTTAGGGAAGACAACGGTTTAGTATGTTTATTATAATAAATCTGTGATTTGTTCACTTTTATTTGAGTTTTATTTGTTAGAGACCTGTAGTTAGGTATTTTAGGTTTCAGAGTTTGTTCTAAGACTGGAAGTTTAGTTCTGAGTGTCCTGGACATTAGTAATTGGGCAGGCGAATACATATTTTCTTTAGGTGTATTCCTATACTGTAATAATCCTAGATGAGGGTCTGTATTATCAGTAAGACATTTCTTTAATATGTTTTTAACCGTGGCTATGGTTCTTTCTACAAGACCATTAGACCGTGGATAATAGGGACTTGATGTAATATGTTGTATTTGCCAATCTAAAGCAAAATGATTAAACTCTTTTGAGTTAAATGGGGGACCATTGTCTGAAATTAGAATGTTGGGTATTCCATGTCTGGAAAATATAGACTTTAGGTGACTAATGACAATTTTACTAGTAGAAGCACCTGCTAGCTTTACAAGCTCGACATATTGGGAAAAATAATCTACGACTATGACATACTTGTTTGAATTGAAATCAAATAGATCAACTCCGACTTTATTCCAAGGGATTGGTTTTACCTCATGGGGCTGTAGTGACTCTTTGGAATTGCTGCGTCTGTTAGTGAGACAGTTATGACAATTATTAACATATTTTTCTATATCAGAGTACATATTGGGCCAGTATACTAGATTTCTTGCCAATCTTTGGCAACTATGAATACCTTGGTGACCTTCATGTATCTGTTTCAAAATGTCTTTTCTCATGGCTACTGGTATAATGACACTGTTGTTTTTGAAGACAATACCATTAATTATATGTATATCGGTTTTTAAAGGAAAATAAGGCCTAAGTATGTCTGGAAGCAATTTTTTATGTTCAGGCCAACCTGTTATGCAATATTTACTTAAGAGTGACAATTCATTGTCTTGGGAAGTCTGTTCTTGAATAGATTTAAGTTTATTTGGACTAACTGACAGTGATCTAATGACTAAATTGACATGTAAATCTAGATCAGAATCTAGATCATGTAATGACTGTTCTGGTAAAGCTGCTCTAGACAGAGTATCAGCTACATAAAGATATTTACCTGGTTTGTAAGTTACGTTCAGGTCATATGGTTGTAATCTTAGCATTATTCTTTGAAGACGGGGTGGAATGTTATAAATTGGTTTTTTATACAGCGATACTATTGGTTTGTGATCTGTTTCAACTAAAGTGTGGCGACCATAGACATATTGGTGAAACTTTGTACAACCAAATAGGATTGCTAACAGCTCTTTCTCAATCTGAGAGTATGACTGTTGACATGAGCTTAATGAAGCTGAAGCATATGCTATGGGGTGTTTATCATGGCAAATCACTGCACCCATGGCATCTTTAGACGAATCAACAGACAGTGTAATTGGTTTATTTTGATCATAATATGTCAAGACAGGGGCTTTTGTTATACATTCCTTTAATTCATTAAATTCTACATTATGTCTCTCTTGCCAAGACCATTCATTATCTTTGGACAGAAGTGTTCTTAAATTAGAAGTTTTATCTGACAAATTCTCTATGTATGAGCCTAAGTATGTAACCATACCTAAAAACCTTTGTAATTCTGTGACATTTGTTGGTGGTGGCATACTGCAAATGGCTTTCACTTTGTTTTCATCAACTCTCACACCATCTTTAGAAAAGATGTGTCCTAGGTACTTGACTTCACTTTTACATATATTAGACTTGTCTTTATTAAATTTTATTCCTATTTCTCTAGCTCTATCTAAGACTTGTTTTAACCTAAAATCATGTTCTTGTTTAGTTTGACCGTAAATTAGGAAATCATCCATCATGATTTTGACTCCTGGAATATCACTGAATCTATTTGTCATGATGGAATGAAACAGTTCTGGGGCTGCATTTATCCCGAAGGGAAGTCTTAGGAATCTATATCTACCTTGAGGTGTGATGAATGTACATAGTTTTGAGGAAGCTTCATCTAACTTTAGCATATAAAAACCTTTGTTTGCATCTAGGGTAGTGAAATATTGTGAACCAGAGAGGCTGGATTTAATTTCATCAATAATTGGAAATTGATAATGAGGACGCATAATGGCTTTATTAAGTTTTCTTGGATCAATGCACAGGCGTAGTTTACCATTTTTCTTTGATGCAATTACAATTGAGCTTACCCATTCAGTAGGTTCCTCGACTTTGACTATAATTTGATTTTTTTCTAACATGGCTAATTCTTCTTTTAATTGTTCTAAGAGACTGAATGGAATTCTACGACAGGCATCTATAGACGGTACAGCATCAGGCTTCATTGACAAATGACATTCATAATCTTTAAGACAACCTATTCCTGAGAAGAGATCTTTATATTTGTCAAGCTGTGATACATTGAGTGACTCATGAAATTGGACATTATGGACTCTTTTAACTAATTTTAAATTCTCACAACTGTTGCGACCAATAATGTTCCTACAGGGTATATCTATAATGTGGAAATTAACATTGTATAGTTTGTTGTTATGTGTGACAGACAGAATGCATTGACCTACAGTCGGTAATACTTCACCGCTAAAGGTTGATAGCTTGTGACTACTTTTCTTTAAACTACTCAATGGCAAACTAAGTTTTTTATAAGAGTTAAATGATAAAATGTTAGTGTCAGCACCTGTATCAAGTAAAAAGTCTACATTCTTACTATTTATGGACAAAGTTGTATGATAAGGGTTTTTTTGGCTGACAGAAATCTCATTAGTGAAAAGACTATTTAGAAAATAAGTATCAGTACCCGTACTTTCTTCTTCTTCTTCTATGGATCTCACATGTTTGCTGCGGCAACACTTGGCAAAGTGATTGGGCTTGTGGCAGTTGTTACAGATGACTCCTATGGCTGGACATTTTGTTCGGTGGACTTGACCACATCTGGAACAATTCTTGGTTGACTGTTTGGATTGAGGTTCTTGACTGGACGATGCTTTACTTGATTGACGACTTTGACTTGTTTGAGACTGATGACTTTGACTTTCTTGACGGCTATGACTTCTTTGACGACTGTGACTTCTTTGACTGTGACTTTTTTGATTGCGACTCTCTTGACTACGATGTGTTTGGCGACTGGCAACGACACTTACTTCTTGGCTTGATAAAGCTTTAGCCTGTAACCTAGTATTTCTTAGTGTTTTAGCGAGACTGACGGCGGCATCAAATGTTGATGGTTTCTCGATCAGGATACGTTCTCTGATGTACGAGCAAGATGAATTTAAGTTCCATGAGAATATGTCCTTTACTATATCATCGGCAAGACCTTCAAAATTGCATTGGATGCTTAGATTCTTGAGATCCGTGGCATATGTCTCAATTTCTTCATCTGGACCTTGTTTTCTGTTGAACAGCTTATGTCTTTCGACGGAAATATTGACACGTGGTGTGAAGTAGTCTTCAAATTTGGCGAGTAAATCCTTATAGGTGATCTTGTCAATTTGTATGTTAAACGAGTAAAATATCTGAAGAGCGTCTGGGCCTATGATTTGTAGTAAAATGGCTACCTTTCGTTTGTCTGGTTGTTCTTCTAAATTGTTGGCTATCATGTAAATCTCTAGACTTGTGTTGAAATTTCTCCAAGCCAATGGCATGTTCGAGTTGTTGATATCTAAGCTGAAATTACTCGGCGGCAGGGGATAACTTGTATTATTTGCGTTTTTATTTTCCGGCATTTTAGGGCTGGACCACGCGGCGACGTTTTACTCGAAATTTTTTTTGACTGTTTGCGGCACTTACTTTTGTGGTTTTTTGTGACTTCTTTTTCTTCTGTATCTTCTGACACCATGTTACGACGGGTGACCAGGTATTATAAATAAATAAGACGACCAGACTATTTTATGTATCGTGTATTCAGCCATTACATGACGAGCGATCGGAATCGGAGACAAGACAACAGGATCCGGAAATACCACAGATAATACATATTTTATAAAGACTGATACACATACGTAACACATCCCACATGTATACGTTTCAGAATAAAACTGGTACTAAGTTAAAACACCACGTTTAATTCAAAATAATACATTTTAGGTAAGTAAACTACTCGTATCTTATACAAAGTATAACTGAAACGACTCATAACTAAGCTTGAACGTGTGGCGGGTTGGTGGCGGCGCTGGTGGCGGCGCTGGTGGAGGCGCTGGTGGAGGCGCTGCGGCCGCGACCGGTGATGTATGATGTCATCTCTAACCTGCAAATTTAAACAGGGATTGGTCACCTATGTTTGACTAAGGACAATATGAACAAGTGCAGGACTCTGCTCACTCGCGGCTCAAACACCTATTGATCAATAAGCAGACCTTCGTAGTGTTCGTTGCAGTGTTCATGTTATAGTTTCAACTGTTATTATTATTACTATTATTTGTGTACATTGTTTTCACATAAAGAAGCAACAAGAAGTATGTAGGTGCCCAGGACTTGTGTTAAGCATCTTGATTTAAAAGAGTGTCGTCGGAGTGTCTTTCCCGTTCTTCTCTATCTATGTTTTGGAATGGACCCACCCTAGCTTCACCTTCTGACTAACTGACGGACTCCTTGACAGTTTATAAGTGGTTGTAAATGGTTTAATATGAACAAATGGTTTTGAGTAAAAACTTGGAGTGTGAGTGAGCGGTGCTCGATATGACGACGTGACAGAAGTATGTGTGGACGCGTACCGAAGGCGCTGCCGGCGATGGCGATGTAGTCGTCGAGGACCTGGAGCGCGTTGATCTTCTGCTGCAAGACCGCGTCCGCCAGCTCCGCAAGGATGCTGGTGCCGTTAGTACTGTAACATCCAAAGACAACTATATAAATAAACATCAATTGCTGAATGCATACATAGATCTATATAATGATGTGCCTATAAAATTTGAGGGTTTCCCTCGATTTCCATGGGATACCCTCATCAGATTCTGACTTGGTGACAATAGGACCCCACTTTGAATTTTTCTGTCCCTGTTACAAAAAAAATAAAATATATATATATTTCTTTGTTATTTGCAAAATAGTTGGGCATACGTCATCTAAAACTGTTCCAAATTTCAAGTTGATAGCATTAGTAGTTCTTCAGATATTCAGCTGTGACAGATAGACATACAGACAGACAAACAGACTGAGTCGCACAATAAGGGTTCCTTTTTACTATTTTAGTACGGAACCCTAAAAATATAATTATATACGCGACTAATTGAGATCCTCCTCCTTTTTTTGTAGCCAGTTAAAAACCGCGCCGCCTGCTAGCTGCTCAGGCACATTATTACATACGAGTAGTTGTGAGAGGGTACGAACCTGAAGAAGAACGGCGCCGCGTCCGCCTCGCCGCACCACTGCGGACAAGCAACACGTCAGTGCGGCCGCGCATCACATACAGCACACGTAACAAAAACGATTTAGACAGAACAAAAGTTTCAATCTTGCTATACCTATATGATTTTTTGGAAATTATAACGTCCAATGTCGACAAGCGAATACCGACCTGCGTAATCTTTATGGATATGACTCAAGTTTTTGATTACGTGGTACATGCTTATTATATAAACTTGAGACATATGGCATAAAAGGAAACATTTTTTTTTAAACAAATTAATTGAAACTTACCTCAAAAACCTCACTCAGTATGCACAAATTTACATACTTAATACTAGAACTAAGGGGCGTAAAATACAACATGGTGTCCCGCAAGGAAGTGTATTGGGTCCATTACTCTTTATAATATACATTAATGACCTTCCAAATGCGAATTTTTGAATTCGCATTTGGAAGGTCATTAATGTATATCAGTGTCAGTGTCAGCAGTGTCATTGGGTTTGCCCAATGACACTGTTTGCTGATGACAGCACCGTTGCAATTAAGTGTAATGACAGAAC
Organism: Cosmia trapezina; assembly: GCA_905163495.3. Classification (NCBI taxonomy): domain Eukaryota; kingdom Metazoa; phylum Arthropoda; class Insecta; order Lepidoptera; family Noctuidae; genus Cosmia; species Cosmia trapezina. Next base: position 18,983,847 of record LR991045.1, read on the forward strand.
ATCTTATGAGCATGATATAAGCAGTACCCTAAATTAAATCATTCAATGGCTAGACCTTAATAATCTGAAGGCAAACAGGAAAAACTAAAATAATCCACTTTAATCAGCGTGTGAATGCAATTATGCCTCCGATTAACTATAAAGGTGAACCTATATTTGAAGTGCAAACAACAAAATTTCTTGGTCTTACTGTGGATAACAAATTAAAATGGAAATCTCAGATTGAAGCACTGTGGAAAAGAATGAATAAATCAGTATATATGCGCTACATGAATTAAAACAGATTTCAAATATCAATACCTTGTTAACTGCCATCATGGTTCAGTTGCTCCAGTCCTGAGGTATGGTGTCATTTTTTGGGGAAATTCGACTGACATTTACTTAACTTTTAAATCGCAAGAAGGGTGCATAAGAGCTATGTTTGGACTTCAAAGAATTGAAACCTGTAAACCGTTTTTCCAGGAGTGTAAAATTCAAACTCTCCCTAGACTATTTATGAGGTCTCAATGTTTGTTAAGGTCAATCAAAACTTATTTAGATTGGCCTCAGAAGTCAGTAATAGGCAAGAACGTGACGCACTTCGCCTCTATGTGCGCCGAACCTGTACCACTTTAATGCACAAAAGTGTGTTTCACATGGCTCCTGTAATTTTTAATAAATTACCTAAAGAAATAAGGGAAATGAATACTGCCTTATTTAAGAAAAATCTAAGGAAACTTTTAGTAAACCTTTTAATAAATGTTACTATAACTTGAACGTCTACTTAAATGATAATTTTTCCAAACTCAAGGTCTCACAGTGACATCAAGTAATAGAACAAAAGCATGTATATTTAAATAATTATCTGTTAATATATTGTAATAATAGGAATGACATTGAAATAATTTAATTATTATTAAAATAAATAAATAATTAATTTGTATCAATACAACTTTATGAAGGACATTCCATTAATTTAATATCAAAATTATTTTTTTTCTAATTTTATACGAGATTTTAACGTCAACTTTGATTTTGAACATTTTGTACATGATTATATACATTTTGCAAGCCTTACAGTAGAATCACTTGAAACATGTACATTTAATAACACCATTGTCACAGTGTTTTCTGCAAATATAAATAATTTGATTTGATTTGAACAACACGTCCGTGATCCTGTAGCCATCAGCCGGGCACACAGCCAGACTGCGAGCTGCCACTGAGAACAACCCAATAACACTTGTCCCCCCTGGGAATCGAACCTAGGACCGCGTGCTCAACACTAGCGCTAGCTGTTGCCCGCGGCTTGGCCCATGGGAATGTCCCACTGGAACGTAATATCGGGATTAAAAGTACCCTATGTGTTAATCCAGGTAAACAATGTATTAATTTCGTAATACATTGTTTTCATACGACGTCCCGGTCGGCACGATTGTTTCCGACATGTTCAGTAAGATGTTCGGTAACAGTTCTCGGAAGGTGACTCACGAGCATCAGCAGCGCTGCCAGCAGCAGCACGACGCACGCGCAGCGCAACATGACGAGCAGACGAGGTGGTCAGGAGCTAGCAACACGCGGACGGCAAGCGGAGGGCGAGTGCGCGGCGCTGGCGGCGATGCGGTATATAGCGCGCGCGCATTACCATCTCAAAGAGCCTTGCGCGACACGACACCGCGCACGCGGCGCACGGTGCGCCACAATCATCACAATGCGTTCCATCGCGGAAGTATTGTGATCTGTACGTGAACAGGAAGGTAAAAATTGCAGCGGCACATGGCGCTGCTCACGACTGTTCTATAGAGCCAGCAGCCACATTGCGACAAGCACACGGCCTGACTTCTCCTCAAAACTATTCTGATTTTCTGATGTACCATGGTGCGTTTACAGCATCCCTGAGTACTTTATTTTGGAATTGTTGGATTATTTTAACGTTACTTCGTTTAGTACAGCCCCAAAGTTGGATACCATTCGTCCAAATTGGCATAAGAATATGCTTGTATAATATAATTTTACTATGTATTGGTAGACAGGATTTCCTACCGAGTAACCAATACATACCTACTTTCATAACGTATGTCGAGTTCTTGTCTTTTCTTTTTGACGTGAGATTTCCAACGCAACTTGGCGTCAAGAGTTATGTCAAGATATTTGGCTGTATTAGCATAAGGCACTTGCATGCCATTTTTACTTTTTATTTTTAGTATATTAATGAAGCAACATGGCGATCTCATATACGATCCAAACACTCTACACAAACGTAGAAAACAACGTACATGTTTTCCCAAAACATCATTTATTTTCCTTGGTCCTTACCTGTACGACAAAATCAACAAAATGATTAATATATCGATACCAGAAGTATCAATTAATGTAAGGGACAAACCCCGATTTTTCAGGAAAGCCAAAAAACTATATATATATTTTTAATATGTCTATAACTTTTTATTATCTGCTCCAATTTTAATTTTGTCTAGAGCAAAGTTTGTTAGAATTTCATGTTCTTTCATGATATAAACAAAATATTTACGAATGTCCAATGGTTTAAAATATAGCATGTCCCTTACATTAAAAAAAGATTTTTAGTTGTGCCTTACGTTACTAATATTTTATGTGTTAACCGTCGAGCATAGTGTAAGCAGCAAGAGAAATAGAAAATTATACGTAATTCTATTGTAAAGGACATTTGCAGTGTTGCAATTTGATGTAACTATAGATTATCTACTAAAATTGATGGTATTTTAACACCATGGAAATGAATTATTTCCATGATTAATGTTGGTATGGACCAATTACTAATTCAAAGCAAATATATACGTTAGTTTCAGGTTTTACAGCTTAGCTATCACAGATTTAAATGAAATTTAGGGATGCAAAAATAAAACAATTGTTAATTGGTATATTTTTTTTTATATTCGACTTTTATGTCTACATAATTATTATAAAAATGGAATAAGAATTGTGTGAAAGATGAATGCCTTAAGATAAATGATACGAATATTAATTTAAGAAATATACATATTCTTGTTGCCGATTACAATACTAATTAATTGGAAATGGACAGTCAGATTATGATGAAAACTTTTAGTAAATTAAACAATTTCAATAGTGAAATTGATCTAGTTGGAACAACTTTTTCTATTTGGTATTTCTAGTCATCATCATCAGCTGTCATCACATCTTCATCGTCGTCAGTTTCAATGAGGATCTCTCGGAAGTATTCACCATGAAATCTTTTTTGATATTATACCGGTTTCGCACAGTTTTTTGAGGTCATTGTATTTTGGAATGGAAATTGGTAGCCTCTCTTTATATAGAGATGGCAAATTGTTTGTGTTCCTTTGACTAGTAATTTCAGCTGCAGATTGATTTGCGTTCTTTTCCACATCCCTTTACTATTTTAATTTTTTTTTGGAGCTAATTCTTTAGAGAGATATATGTCGTAAGTATCACCAGTCTCTAACATTGTATATTTAACTTCAATTTTTCACGCAGTAAGGAGCATAATTATAATAAAGATACTTTTGTGCGATAATAATGTAAGAGAATAATTTTATTCTCAAAAAACTCTAATGATGAATGAATGTAAGGAACATGTTATTTGATTTGACGGTAAGGGTGTTAATTATTTAGTACGATGACTTACTTTATTTTTTTGAAAAGAAACATTTTTAATGACGGTTAAATCATTTTTTCGGTCAGAAATCGTTTTACGCAGTTCAAAAATTTGTACTGTAAGGGACATTTTTTTAACGATAGAGATATACCAATGATACCAATCGATAGACATTGAAATTCTGAATCCAACGATGTATGCATTTTCGCCGAAATGTCCCTTACGTTAATTGATCCTTCTGGTATCGATATGTCCACTTAATAAGACACACTGTAAAAAGAAAATACAGGACTACCTACTAAAACGTTCTTAAGATGAAACAGAAGCGATTTTGAATATTTACAAAAAGGCAAGCTATGAAGCTACTACTTTACTCAATCATATTGAACAATCATCTCATTCACATCACACACATACATTCAGTCACACGCGCGTACACACTTCACACAAACATCTGTCTCGCACTCACCAATTGAACTTTTTCTAGTACTTCTTTGTGGCTTGATCCGGTAGCCATGATAGCTGTATCATCTGCAAAGGTCGCAATAGTGTGATTTTCCAGCTCTGGGATATTACTTGTACCTATATAGCAAGTACAAGATTGGGCCTGTGAGAGAATACCATGTAACTTACTAAAGGTTTAGGTTTGTTAAAATCATTTTGGCTGTTGACTATATTTCCTGAGCCTCTCACGTGACAACGATCGTTTGTATTTTTTGTCTGTGGATTCAACGCTCACAAGAGGTTGAGAACATCGGGGCTCCGGGCATTCGAGCACGGGCCACCGAGAGAGCAAGTCGATTATTATACTCTTTGAGTTACTATCAAGCACAGGTATTAAGTAAAGGACCTACTGTAAGTCAGTCTGATTTAATAACTATTCTTTAAATATCATGCTAAATTATAAACTGTGGCCGTTATTTTGTTCTAAATGTTTGATTCTATTGTGTAACTATTGCTAGTTGTGCAATTAATGTAGCAAGTATATACAATGTTTTATATTCCACAAAGACTAAGTAGTATGTGTAAATAAGTGAAAAGGTTATAAGAAATCCTTTGTTAATAAACGTGTGATTTGAACGATAACCTACCTACAATACGTTTTATTTACTTTATTCCTTCAGACTTATAGTTATACATTAAACAGACCGATGCAATAAATATCTAGTTGAAGCCTAACTTCTGACCTATCTAATAGGCCTAACACACTTCCTTGTGATACCCCAGCTTTTATAGTTTTTAGCTCGGAATATGCATCCTCTTGCCTTATTCTAAACAATCCGTTACATAATTAAGACTCAGAAATATCTGAGAATTCTAGAGGTAGTATGCGTTTGAGTTTGAATATCAGACCCTCATGCCAAACTCAACATCATCTCCAGCTTCATTGTTTCAAACGCTGAATTGATTCTCTCTATCAAATTCTTCTCTCGTGTTTATTTCAATTTTCATATACACCAGTTCCTTGGGCCGGCCCCACATGAAAAAGTCCAGTGGATTGAGATCTGGCGAGCGAGCGGGCCCAGGGATGGGTCCATCTCTGCCGATCAAGCTGTCAGGAAAGCAATTATTTAAATGTTCCACTACATTTAACGTCCAATGCGCTGAACAACCGTCTTGCTGAAAGATGACTGTTCGGTCCCTGTCGAATATCGGGACAACGGTTTCCTCTATCAGCACTGGTAAAAGAAAGTGCAAATAATTTTCACCATTCAAAGTATCCGGTAAGAAGTGGGGCCCAATCATTGACAGAGAATTTCATCTGAAACCACACCTGCTTTTTAAAATGTTTGTTGATTTTGCGGACCATTCATGGAGGTTATGAAAGTTATTAATGCCCTCCCTAGAAAATTTGCTTTCATCCGTCGACAAAATTGATTTCAGGAACATAAACTGCTTATTTCTGGCTTGTGGACGGATGAAAGCAAATTTTCTAGGGAGGGCATTACTAACTTTCAAAACCTCGATGAATGGGCCACCAAAGACAACAATCTACAATTTAAGAAGCAGGAGGCCAATTCCAGTGGCATGGAAATTATCTCCATGGTCGAAATATCAGTCGAGAAACTGCTTATCTCCGTCGAAAACGAAAAAATGCTATTCTAACGATCTCTATTCATAAATTTTTCGATCGCAAACCAGCGAGATATTACGGCTGGTCCTAAGGTATGGAGATATGAAATCTCCGCTGGAACATCTGTCAAAATTTACATTCGTAGGTTTATATTAGTTTTTTTTTTGGTACCTACATGTAGAGGCTTCCGGGTTTATGGGTTTCATAAAGGGGGGCCAAATTTTCATTATTTTTGCGATAGGACACACCGTTTTCGAGATATAAACAAAAGAAAAAAAAATACAGTACTGTTTTTGCACTTGAAGTCAAGGTGTTATGTTGGTGTGAATTTTAGTTCATGACAACTAATTTTATTCCACACCTTTATCGCGATTAAAAATAGTTTTATTTAGTTTGAAAATTAAAACCTACCTACGTCAGAAAAAGGACACAAATCACAGAGCACATAATACTACACAAATCATGCGAAATGCGTTTCGGATCACGCTACTTTGCAATTACTATTTTCAGTACCTAAGTAGTTAATTATAAAAAAAAAACACAGTTATAGAAACACAATATACTAAAATTATCTTTTATAATGTGTTTGCTTGGATTTAATAAATTAAACATACGTAATACGTTATTAATACTAAAAAAAGAAAAACGTAGAATAATCGATTACAATCAAAGTGAATCGATAAAAATGGAACGTCTTTTAGACGAGATTATTTTCTCCGTTGTAAATCTTTCTCCATGGTCTACCAGAATACGGTTTTTTGATAGTATCGAGATTTGAACCGGACAATATGCGGAGATTTGAAACAGAGATTGATCTCCATGTTCGTGATATCTAGCTCGAGCCCGGAATTGGGTCCCAGGTGTGAGTTCAGATGAAATTCTCTGTCAATGATTGGGCCCCACTTCTTACCGGATACTTTGAATGGTGAACATTATTTGCACTTTCTACAAGTTCATTTACCAGTGGATCTTTTGCCATCTGTCGTCGAGTGCGATCGTGTCGCTCCGACAAAAATAAAAAATTCCCCGTCGCGAGAAATAAGTGGTTTGCGAATCGAGCAGCGCATCGGTCATAAAAATTAATTTAGCGTTTCGAGCGTAAATTAACCTGTGCACCTGATCTGTGACCTGAAACAAACGACACGTTCCAAGCGTGGAACTGAACACCGCCTTAGGATCCTGAGTTCTCCCAGCAAGCAAATTTGGTGAGGGCGTTCCTTATATTCCTTAGTCTAAAGTAATGCATGTTCATAGAATTATAGCATCAATCCAAATTCTTAGGAGATAAAGTTAAACAAACAGTTTACCTACTTGTTAAGAGCCTATATACCTCAGGGTTTTATCTCGCTCGCAAGATACTACTCGCAGACTAAGTGAGAGCGAGAATGAGGCGCCGATAGTTTAGGTTTAGCCGCCTTTTACTGTGAAAATAATGGTAATTATAAAAATAAATAAACAAATAACATATGACCTGCTTTATAGTTAGTTCAGTTAGTATGCAAAGTTTCATGATCTAATGATTTACTTTTTGAATACCAGCGGCTTATTGTCCGGCTTGGAGGTAATTTTCGGATTTTTTTCTATCGAGAAAATTTTATGGAATCGTGTTTTCGTATAACATAGTATGTACCTAATATAAATCCTCAAGTTTACCATATAGGTACTTATTTTAAAATTAAAGCTGCAGTATCTTCGACATAACCGAGGATACCAAGCCATTTGAGGTAGTATAGGCCCTTAATAAGTGCAAACCAACAAAAACCACTGCAAAAATTGACGCTTTTTTTGTTGAATGTCGACTTACGGCAAGTTCTATGTTCACACAAAAAAATACGGTACCATACGTACCCCATACGGTAAAGCTTCAAACTAAGGTCTTTGTTTTAAAACACGAGTCGGTCATTCTAACCAATTTTGTTAGCATTCTAACAAAAGCATAACAAAACAATGGCTTCGATTGTACCAATGAAAAGGGACCGAAATTGTCTATTTAGAGCTATAGCATGTCAATTGTTTACAATTGAATGGGACTGACATGCGACCACGTGTCTGCTCGCAGAGACCTAGCAAGTTATGTATCGGCTAATCGTAACGACGACAGGATTTACCTAGCACTATTGAATAATATACAGTCCGGATTTTTTTCCTAACAACAATATCTCTCAGGAACAACATACAGAAAATACATTACCGCGCACTTTAACGACACGTTCTGTGGGGTGGTACAGATATTTTAATCACTGCCTCCGAATTCTGCCTCGTAAATGTATGTGGGCAGTGGGCTGCATCAATTGGGTACCCCAGTTGTATTAAAAGTAACTTTACTACAACTTTGCAATTCAAACAATACATCCTTAAGAATAATACAATAATTAAAAAACACGCCAGCCTTGTCAAAAAGTGAATTAAAAAATTTAGCTAAAAAATTAAAATCCCCCTCACTCCCTTTCCCGCTAACCTCCACCTCACTCCCTCTCACACCCCCCTCACCGCTTTCCCCTCCCTCTGTTTCCTTCTCCACACCTTCCCCCTTACTACACCCTCCTATCATATAAAGTAAAAATAAAGAAAACTAAAGAGTAAAGTGAAGATAAAATTATTTATGGGTGCTACATCTGCCAACAAACTGCTGTGCAGTTTGCCAGAAGTAATTTTGTAAAAGATGTCACCACTAATAAACGCTTTTTATTTATTTTTTTCATCCATCTCCGCCCTCTCCCACTCCCTCCATCATCCTCCCCCTCTCCCTCCTCACCACCACTACCCCCCCTCTCCCTCTCACCACATGACCGTTACATGAATTTTTTTCAGGAAAGTTAAGTGAATCCAATAAACCAGATTTGTTTGTGTTTTTGTGCACAAATTGGAGCGTCTATTACTGGTTGGGAGGGGTAGGTAATAGGTATGCGGTGAGTTCGATGAACTCTGTAGCTAGACAGATAGTGAACAGCTGATTTCACGCGTCGTTGGTTAGAGTATTTCAACATCCATTGCTTGTTTTTTTTTTTTTTTTTTTACTTTTTTTTTACATAAATGGAGTGGAATATGATTCAAAATGAGGAGCTGAATGCACCCTGTGAGTTTGCGGAGGGCTGTCTCTTACAACCTGTATACGTATATATTCATATATAGATTATGAATGCGGAATACTACTACTAATATTTTTTTATGTACAAGCAGGTACTAGACGATGATAGTAGGTATATGTAGGTAGTCAAATTTTTGGGGAAAAAATCCATGTTTTTTCATGAACCAGGGCTCCCATTTCATTTATTTTTTAATTTTTACCAACTTATGTCACCCGGGATAATTCAACGCTTCTAACGATACCACAAACATTGATATCGGTTAAGCCGTTTAGAAGTTATGGTGGAATAAAGAAACTCACAAACATACATGAACACTGAAAACATAACACTCCTTTTTTTAGGCAGTCGTGTAAAAAGTAAGGTTAGGTAAGGTTAGGTTAGGTTAATGCATTTTTCCCAGCGTTAACAAAAAAAAAAAAAAAAAAAAAAAAGGTTAGGTTAAATTAGGTTAGGTTAGGTTAGGTTAGGTTAGGTTAGGTTGTGCTTGCGTCCACGTCGCGTCCCCTGGGCAACGACCCGGTCTGACCACCGTAACGGAGTGGCAGACCGGTGTTCGGCTAAAGTGCACTGTGCAGTCGTAGCGTATTTTATCCTTTTTATTGTATTTTATTTTATCGTCGGCACCTACGACACCTGCGGAGGCTATGCCAAAACTCGCGCGGGCCGCCTCCGGGCGTTTTAAAAAAGGCTCTTCTCAGGGCCAACCAAAAGGCCCTTCTGAGGGCCAACCAAAAGGCCCTTCTCAGGGCCAACCAAAAGGCCCTTCTCAGGGCCAATCAAACGGCCCTTATCAGGGCCAATCCGAGGGCGCCTCGGCGTCGGAGGCTAGCCGCGCGCCGTCTGCGGCTAGCATCTATAGCTTGGCGGGCGAGTTGCTGGACTCCGACAACGAGTCCATCATGTCTGAGCCGGCTGCAGATTCAGCGATTGGTCGCCGGGAGCCGAAGAAGCGGTCTCATCAGAGAAAGGGGTCCGGGGGTTCTTCGGAGTCAGCGTCACAACCAAAGGCCAAGAAGCTGGTATCGGACACCCACGACGTGGGTCTGGCGGAGGCCCAACACCAGTTGGACCTGTCTCGGCGGGCGCAGCTCCAGCAAGACCTGGAGGAGCGGGTTGCGGCCAAGGAGCAACGGACGCGCGCCGCCCGGGCCAAGTCCGGGTACGGGGCGTCCCGCGTTCTCTACGCGGACCATTCCCTGGCAGAGCTGGAGCGGATGGCTGAGGAGGACGAAAAGGAGATAGTGGAAGTCGCCTCTAAGTCCTCCAATTTGAAAGGGACTTTTCAAAAGTCCCTTAAATGTAGGGCCGCGAGCATGCGCGGTATCGTCGGAGAGCTGGTGCAGCGCAAAGCCACCGACGAAACGCGGCAACTGCAGGCGAAAGTTGTTCGCCTGCAGTCAGAGGTCAGCCAGCTTCATCTGAAGCTGGCTGAAGCCACGGCCCGGCCAAACACAGTCGAGCCGAGACCAGCGGCTGAGGTCCTGCCCTCCGACCTTGAGGATATAATCCGCAAGGTCATCACGGAGGAAAGGGCCTTCACGAGAGCCTGTCTTGCGGGCATCGAAGACAGGCTCTTGCCTGAAAAACGCCTCCGACCGCCGCTCGCGGCGGACAATAGGCCACGCGAGCCGGAGCTGCCTTCCCAGGGGGAAGACGCGCATCTGCCGTCCACCACCCCATCCAACCAGCAAGGGTGGACAAAGGTGGCCGGAAAGGGGAAGGCCAAAAACAAGAAGGCGAAGACGGTGGCTGTCTCTGCCGCACCCGCCACCAACCCTCCCGGCCCGTCCCAAACAACGGGCAAGGGAAAGGGAAAGGGGAAAACGTCGGCCCCCAAGGCCACCGCCGTTGCTACCGCTGCTGCTCCTGCAGCTAATGGGGCCCCCGCCAGGACGAAGAGGAAACTGGTTCCTCCCAAGACCGCAGCCGTAGTGGTGACGCTCACCGCTGAGGCTGCGGAGCGGGGGGAGACGTACGCGTCCATTATGATGCGGGCGCGTACCAACGCCGACCCTACCCAGCTGGGGATCGGCTCAGTCTCGTGCCGCCGGACCCAGGCCGGGGCTCGAATGTTCGAGTTCCCGGGGGCTCAGGGCAGCGCCAACGCGGACCTCTTCGCAACGAAGTTGCAAGAGGTCATCGCCGACGCGGCAAAAGTGACCAGGCCCGTGAAGTGTGTGGCCTTGGAGGTGACCGACCTCGACGACTCGGTCACCAAGGAGGAGGTGGTGGCGGCGGTCGCAGCGATGGGGGGCTGTGGCGTCACGGCGGTGCAAGGTCGGGCCATCAGACCCGGCCGCGGCGGCATGGGCACCATTCGCCTTGAGTGCCCAGTCGCCGCAGCTATAGCCGTCCTCGCCAAGGGACGGCTGACCGTCGGGTTCAGCTCGGGTGTAGTCCGGGCACTTGCAGCCAAGCCTCTGCGCTGCTACAAGTGTCTTGGAGTCGGACACACTCGGGCCCTTTGTCCGTCCGAGGTCGACAGGGCGGACAACTGCTTCCGTTGTGGCAAGGACGGACACAAGTCCGCCTCCTGCGAGGCCGCAACGCCGCACTGCGCGGTGTGTGCCGCCAGTGGCTGCCCGGCGGGGCACGTGACGATGGGGAGGAACTGCAATCCTCCCCTTAAGAAGGGCAAAGTGCAGGCGCCGATCCGGCCTGTCACTGCCACCGCCGTCCCTGAGGCTGGGACTTCGGCGGCTGTGGAGGAGGGTGCGATGTCTGTTGATGGATAGGGTCAAGCATCGCATCCTCCAGGCGAACACCAACCACTGCAGAGCGGCCCAGGATCTGCTGATGCAGACCATGGCTGAGTGGTTGGTGGACGTGGCGGCGGTTGCCGAGCCGTACTCAGTCCCTGGCCGTTGGCTGGGTGATCAGGACGGCTTGGTGGCATTGGTGACGCGGTCTTCCACAGACTCCCCTCCCCTCTCGCTCTTAGAGAGGGGACCGGGATACGTGGCCGCCGCGTGGGGAGAATTAGCCCTTGTGGGCGTCTATTTCTCCCCAAACCGCCCTCTCTCGGATTTCGAGAACTTTCTCGAAATCCTCACCGCGGTGGTTGGGAGGGCGGCGCCACGCCAGGTCGCCATATTGGGTGACCTGAACGCCAAGTCGACGGCCTGGGGCAACCCGGCCGCTTCCTGCAACGTCCGGGGACGCGCCGTCGAATTTTGGGCGGCGTCGTGCGGCGTGTCCCTCCTGAACAGAGGGACTGTCCACACGTGTGTGCGGCAACGGGGAGGATCGGTGGTCGACGTTTCGTTTGCCACCCCCGTGCTAGCCGCCCACGTCGTGAACTGGCGGGTGGAGATGGTGGAGACTTTGTCGGACCACCGATATGTGCGGTTCGACATCTCCACCCAGAGCTCCCAGGGAATGGCGCGCTCGGGCCAATCTGCGTTCCCACGGTGGGCTCTCACCCGCCTGGACCGAGAGGCTGCGGAGGAGGCGGCGTTCGTCCAGGACTGGCTCACGCCTCCTGTCGAGGTCCTGGACGTGGACGCCGCAGCGGTCCAGCTGAGGAGGTCCCTGACCGAGGTGTGCAACTCCAGCATGCCCCGGTCTCGCCGCCCACCTCCCCGCCGCGCCGTCTATTGGTGGTCGGAGGAACTGGCGGGGCTCCGAACCGTCTGCGTGGCGGCCAGAAGGGCCTACACGCGGAGTCGAAGGCGCAGGCCTCGAGACCCCGCCAACGAGGAGGCCCTCTATGCCACGTACGTTGCCGCAAAAACGGTCCTCAAGTCGGCAATGTGCGTGGCCGAAGACTCGGCGAGAGCCGAGATGCTGGAGGGTCTCGACAGGGACCCCTATGGAAGACCATACAAGGCGGCGCGGAATAAACTACGCCCCTGTGGTCCTCCACTGACGGAGACTCTCGAGCCGGCATTGCTGGATGGGGTGGTCCGGTCCCTGTTTCCGTCCAGGACCGACTTCACCCCGCCAGTGATGGATCCCCCGCGGGAGGCGGTTCCGCCGGAGGAGGAGGTCCCCCCGGTTACGGCGGTGGAACTACACGCGGGGACTCTACGCCTCCGCGCGAAGAACACAGCCCCAGGGCCGGACGGCGTTCCCGCACGGGTGGTGGCCATCGCCGCCTCACAGATGGAGGAGAGGTTTCGGGACCTCTTTAGCGCGTGTTTTACGACTGGGAGGTTCCCGAAACCTTGGAAGGAGGGGCGGCTTTGCCTGCTCCGAAAGGAGGGACGCCCGGCGGACTCCCCCTCGGCTTACCGGCCCATCGTTTTGCTCGATGAGGTCGGTAAGTTGTTCGAGGGGATAATCGCCGACCGGCTCAATAGCCTGCTGGGGACGGTGGGGCCGGACCTGTCGGACGCCCAATTCGGTTTCCGACGGGGTCGTTCGACGGTGGACGCGTTGGCCCTACTCAAGAGCCAGGTGAGGGAGGCAGTGGAGGCGGGTGACGGAGTGTTGGCGGTGTCATTCGACATAGCCAACGCCTTCAACTCTGTCCCCCACTCGACAATCTTGGAGGCCCTCCGGTACCACGGGGTGCCTCAGTACTTGCGCCAACTTTTGGCCAGCTACTTGGAGGACCGAGTAGTCCTCCTTGAAGACAAAACGGCCAGAGTGAGGCGATATGGCGCAGAGTCCGGTGTTCCACAGGGGTCGGTCCTAGGACCACCGTTGTGGAACATTGGATTCGACTGGCTCCTGCGGGGAACCCTCCTCCGTGGCACGAGCGTCATTTGCTACGCGGATGACACCCTCCTCATTGCCCGGGGGAGGGACTTCAGGGAGGCGGCCAGTCTGGCCTCTGCCGGCGGATCCTTAGTGGCAGGAAGGATTCGTCGCCTCGGGTTGAAGGTTGCGCTGCACAAGACGGAGGCCGTGTATTTTCACGGGCCACGGCAGCGCATCCCTCCTGACAGCCACATTATCGTGGAGGGTGTCAGGATCGGGGTCAAGGCCCAGATGAAGTACTTGGGCCTTGTACTCGACAGCAGGTGGCGCTTCGGCCCACACTTCAGCGGGCTGTCGACGCGCCTGCTGAAGACCGCGAACGCCCTGTCGTGGCTCCTCCCGAACCTGGGGGGTCCGAAGGCGCGATGCCGGCGCTTGTACGCCGGCATCCTTAGGAGCATGGCCCTTTACGGTGCCCCAATCTGGGCGGACTCCCTCCACAGGAGGGAGAACGCCACTGCCATCCGCAGGCCCCAAAGGGCCATTGCACAGCGGGTGGGGAGGGCCTACCGCTCGGTAGGCTTCTCGGCGGCGTGCGCTCTGGCCGGCACCCCTCCTTGGGAGCTCGAGGCATGGGTGCTGACCAGAGTGTATGAATGGACGGCGCGGCGTAAGGCGCTCGGGGAGCTCCCCGTCGCAGAAGAGCGGGAGGCCGTGCGGCAAGAGGCGAAGGACGCAATCGTCCATCATTGGACGGAGGACCTCGCCACTGCCGCATTTGGCCGCCGAACACTGGACGCGCTCGGGCCAGTCCTCAAGGATTGGCTTGAGCGGTCCCACGGTTTCCTCTCTTTCCGTCTGGTGCAGGTGTTGTCCGGCCATGGGTGCTTCGGATCGCACCTGCACCGGATCCAAAGGGAGGAGACCCCGTCGTGCCACGAGTGTGGCGCGGCGGAGGACACGGCGCAGCACACCCTCGAGGTGTGCCCAGCCTGGTCCGAGCTGCGCCATACACTGGTCGCAGCGGTCGGGCAGGACCTCTCGCTTCCCGGCGTCGTCAACTCGATGCTGGAAAGCGAGGGGGCCTGGGCAGCAGTCGCCTCCTTCTGCGAAGACGTAATGTCACAGAAGGAGGCGGCGGAGCGCGTGCGGGAGGATGACCCTCTCGCGGCGCCGCTCCGCAGGCGAAGACGGGGCGTGAGACGGCGGTTGTATGATCGTCGTCAAGCGCCTCCAGGTGGTGAACAGCGGGAGACAGGCGCGGGGGCGCCTTCTCCTGCATTGCACTGTTCACCACCCACGTCAGTCATTCCTGGGCCCCTCCCCGACGGGAGGGGCGTGCCGGGCCCGCTGTAAAGGCGGGCGGTCGTCGGAGGGGGGCCGGATGAAAGGGCTGTGCCGGATTCCCAGTCCTCCTCCACTCAGACGATGCGGGAGTGCCGCTGGGTCGTTTAGTGGGTATACCGGTTCTACCGGGGAGTCCCACATACCCCACCCGTCCCCCGATGGGTGGGTATGCGTAATGCATTTTTCCCAGCGTTACCAAAAAAAAAAAAAAAAAGGTTAGGTTAGGTTCGGAGGAGGCGGCGTTCGTCCAGGACTGGCTCACGCCTCCTGTCGAGGTCTTGGACGTGGACGCCGCAGCGGTCCAGCTGAGGAGGTCCCTGACCGAGGTGTGCAACTCCAGCATGCCCCGGTCTCGCCGCCCACCTCCCCGCCGCGCCGTCTATTGGTGGTCGGAGGAACTGGCGGGGCTCCGAACCGTCTGCGTGGCGGCCAGGAGGGCCTACACGCGGAGTCGAAGGCGCAGGCCTCGAGACCCCATCAACGAGGAGGCCCTCTATGCCTCGTACGTCGACGCAAAGACGGTGCTCAAGTCGGCAATGTGCGCGGCCGAAGATGCGTCGAGAGCCGAGATGCTGGAGGGTCTCGACAGGGACCCCTATGGAAGACCATACAAGGCGGCGCGGAATAAACTGCGCCCCTGTGGTCCTCCACTGACGGAGACTCTCGAGCCGGCATTGCTGGATGGGGTGGTCCGGTCCCTGTTTCCGTCCAGGACCGACTTCACCCCGCCAGTGATGGATCCCCCGCGGGAGGCGGTTCCGCCGGAGGAGGAGGTCCCCCCGGTTACGGCGGTGGAACTCTACGCGGGGACTCTGCGCCTCCGCGCGAAGACCACAGCCCCAGGGCCGGACGGCGTTCCCGCACGGGTGGTGGCCATCGCCGCCTCACAGATGGAGGAGAGGTTTCGGGACCTCTTTAGCGCGTGTTTTACGACTGGGAGGTTCCCGAAACCTTGGAAGGAGGGGCGGCTATGCCTGCTCCGAAAGGAGGGACGCCCGGCGGACTCCCCCTCGGCTTACCGGCCCATCGTTTTGCTCGATGAGGTCGGTAAGTTGTTCGAGGGGATAATCGCCGACCGGCTAAATAGCCACCTGGGGACGGTGGGGCCGGACCTGTCCGACGCCCAATTCGGGTTCCGACGGGGTCGTTCGACGGTTGACGCGTTGGCCCTACTCAAGGGCCAGGTGAGGGAGGCCGTGGAGGCGGGGGACGGAGTGTTGGCGGTGTCATTCGACATAGCCAACGCCTTCAACTCTGTCCCCCACTCGACAATCTTGGAGGCACTCCGGTACCACGGGGTGCCTCAGTACTTGCGCCAACTCTTGGCCAGCTACTTGGAGGACCGAGTGGTCCTCCTTGAAGACAAGACGGCCAGAGTGAGGCGGTATGGCGCAGAGTCCGGTGTTCCACAGGGGTCGGTCCTAGGACCACCGCTGTGGAACATTGGATTCGACTGGCTCCTGCGGGGAACCCTCCTACGTGGCACGAGCGTCATTTGTTACGCGGATGACACCCTCCTCATTGCCCGGGGGAGGGACTTCAGGGAGGCGGCCAGTCTGGCCTCTGCCGGCGGATCCTTAGTGGCAGGAAGGATTCGCCGCCTCGGGTTGCAGGTTGCGCTGCACAAGACGGAGGCCGTGTATTTTCACGGGCCACGGCAGCGCATTCCTCCTGACGGCCACATTATCGTGGAGGGTGTCAGGATCGGGGTCAAGGCCCAGATGAAGTACTTGGGCCTTGTCCTCGACAGCAGGTGGCGCTTCGGCCCACACTTCAGCGGGCTGTCGACGCGCCTGCTGAAGACCGCGAACGCCCTGTCGTGGCTCCTCCCGAACCTGGGGGGTCCGAAGGCACGATGCCGGCGCTTGTACGCCGGCATCCTTAGGAGCATGGCCCTTTACGGTGCCCCAATCTGGGCGGACTCCCTCCACAGGAGGGAGAACGCCACTGCCATCCGCAGGCCCCAAAGGGCCATTGCACAGCGGGTGGGGAGGGCCTACCGCTCGGTAGGCTTCTCGGCGGCATGCGCTCTGGCCGGCACCCCTCCTTGGGAGGTCGAGGCATGGGTGCTGACCAGAGTGTATGAATGGACGGCGCGGCGTAAGGCGCTCGGGGAGCTCCCCGCCGCAGAAGAGCGGGAGGCCGTGCGGCAAGAGGCGAAGGACGCAATCGTCCATCATTGGACGGAGGACCTCGCCACTGCCGCATTTGGCCGCCGAACACTGGACGCGCTCGGGCCAGTCCTCAAGGATTGGCTTGAGCGGTCCCACGGTTTCCTCTCTTTCCGTCTGGTGCAGGTGTTGTCCGGCCATGGGTGCTTCGGATCGCACCTGCACCGGATCCAAAGGGAGGAGACCCCGTCGTGCTACGACTGTGGCGCGGCGGAGGACACGGCGCAGCACACCCTCGAGGTGTGCCCAGCCTGGTCCGAGCTGCGCCATACACTGGTCGCAGCGGTCGGGCAGGACCTCTCGCTTCCCGGCGTCGTCAACTCGATGCTGGAAAGCGAGGGGGCCTGGGCAGCGGTCGCCTCCTTCTGCGAAGAAGTAATGTCACAGAAGGAGGCGGCGGAGCGCGTGCGGGAGGACGACCCTATCGCGGCGCCGCTCCGCAGGCGAAGACGGGGCGTGAGACGGCGGTTGTATGACCGTCGTCATCCGCCTCCAGGTGATGAACAGCGGGAGACAGGCGCGGGGGCGCCTTCTCCTGCATTGCACTGTTCACCACCCACGTCAGTCATTCCTGGGCCCCTCCCCGACGGGAGGGGCGTGCCGGGCCCGCTGTAAAGGCGGGCGATCGTCGGAAGGGGGCCGGATGAAAGGGCTGTGCCAGATTCCCAGTCCTCCTCCACTCAGACGATGCGGGAATGCCGCTGGGTCGTTTAGTGGGTATACCGGATTTTACCGGGGAGTCCCACATACCCCACCCGTCCCCCGATGGGTGGGTATGCGTAATGCATTTTTCCCAGCGAGAACAAAAAAAAAAAAAAAAAAAAAAAAAAAAAAAAAGGTTAGGTTAGGTTCGGAGGAGGCGGCGTTCGTCCAGGACTGGCTCACGCCTCCTGTCGAGGTCTTGGACGTGGACGCCGCAGCGGTCCAGCTGAGGAGGTCCCTGACCGAGGTGTGCAACTCCAGCATGCCCCGGTCTCGCCGCCCACCTCCCCGCCGCGCCGTCTATTGGTGGTCGGAGGAACTGGCGGGGCTCCGAACCGTCTGCGTGGCGGCCAGGAGGGCCTACACGCGGAG
The DNA here is from genome assembly GCA_905163495.3 of Cosmia trapezina. NCBI lineage: Eukaryota > Metazoa > Arthropoda > Insecta > Lepidoptera > Noctuidae > Cosmia > Cosmia trapezina. Next base: position 19,001,841 of record LR991045.1, read on the forward strand.
TCGAAGGCGCAGGCCTCGAGACCCCATCAACGAGGAGGCCCTCTATGCCTCGTACGTCGACGCAAAGACGGTGCTCAAGTCGGCAATGTGCGCGGCCGAAGATGCGTCGAGAGCCGAGATGCTGGAGGGTCTCGACAGGGACCCCTATGGAAGACCATACAAGGCGGCGCGGAATAAACTGCGCCCCTGTGGTCCTCCACTGACGGAGACTCTCGAGCCGGCATTGCTGGATGGGGTGGTCCGGTCCCTGTTTCCGTCCAGGACCGACTTCACCCCGCCAGTGATGGATCCCCCGCGGGAGGCGGTTCCGCCGGAGGAGGAGGTCCCCCCGGTTACGGCGGTGGAACTCTACGCGGGGACTCTGCGCCTCCGCGCGAAGACCACAGCCCCAGGGCCGGACGGCGTTCCCGCACGGGTGGTGGCCATCGCCGCCTCACAGATGGAGGAGAGGTTTCGGGACCTCTTTAGCGCGTGTTTTACGACTGGGAGGTTCCCGAAACCTTGGAAGGAGGGGCGGCTATGCCTGCTCCGAAAGGAGGGACGCCCGGCGGACTCCCCCTCGGCTTACCGGCCCATCGTTTTGCTCGATGAGGTCGGTAAGTTGTTCGAGGGGATAATCGCCGACCGGCTAAATAGCCACCTGGGGACGGTGGGGCCGGACCTGTCCGACGCCCAATTCGGGTTCCGACGGGGTCGTTCGACGGTTGACGCGTTGGCCTTACTCAAGGGCCAGGTAAGGGAGGCCGTGGAGGCGGGGGACGGAGTGTTGGCGGTGTCATTCGACATAGCCAACGCCTTCAACTCTGTCCCCCACTCGACAATCTTGGAGGCACTCCGGTACCACGGGGTGCCTCAGTACTTGCGCCAACTCTTGGCCAGCTACTTGGAGGACCGAGTGGTCCTCCTTGAAGACAAGACGGCCAGAGTGAGGCGGTATGGCGCAGAGTCCGGTGTTCCACAGGGGTCGGTCCTAGGACCACCGCTGTGGAACATTGGATTCGACTGGCTCCTGCGGGGAACCCTCCTCCGTGGCACGAGCGTCATTTGTTACGCGGATGACACCCTCCTCATTGCCCGGGGGAGGGACTTCAGGGAGGCGGCCAGTCTGGCCTCTGCCGGCGGATCCTTAGTGGCAGGAAGGATTCGCCGCCTCGGGTTGCAGGTTGCGCTGCACAAGACGGAGGCCGTGTATTTTCACGGGCCACGGCAGCGCATTCCTCCTGACGGCCACATTATCGTGGAGGGTGTCAGGATCGGGGTCAAGGCCCAGATGAAGTACTTGGGCCTTGTCCTCGACAGCAGGTGGCGCTTCGGCCCGCACTTCAGCGGGCTGTCGACGCGCCTGCTGAAGACCGCGAACGCCCTGTCGTGGCTCCTCCCGAACCTGGGGGGTCCGAAGGCACGATGCCGGCGCTTGTACGCCGGCATCCTTAGGAGCATGGCCCTTTACGGTGCCCCAATCTGGGCGGACTCCCTCCACAGGAGGGAGAACGCCACTGCCATCCGCAGGCCCCAAAGGGCCATTGCACAGCGGGTGGGGAGGGCCTACCGCTCCGTAGGCTTCTCGGCGGCATGCGCTCTGGCCGGCACCCCTCCTTGGGAGCTCGAGGCATGGGTGCTGACCAGAGTGTACGAATGGACGGCGCGGCGTAAGGCGCTCGGGGAGCTCCCCGCCGCAAAAGAGCAGGAGGCCGTGCGGCAAGAGGCGAGGGACGCAATCGTCCATCATTGGACGGAGGACCTCGCCACTGCCGCATTTGGCCGCCGAACACTGGACGCGCTCGGGCCAGTCCTCAAGGATTGGCTTGAGCGGTCCCACGGTTTCCTCTCTTTCCGTCTGGTGCAGGTGTTGTCCGGCCATGGGTGCTTCGGATCGCACCTGCACCGGATCCAAAGGGAGGAGACCCCGTCGTGCCACGACTGTGGCGCGGCGGAGGACACGGCGCAGCACACCCTCGAGGTGTGCCCCGCCTGGTCCGAGCTGCGCCATACACTGGTCGCAGCGGTCGGGCAGGACCTCTCGCTTCCCGGCGTCGTCAACTCGATGTTGGAAAGCGAGGGGGCCTGGGCAGCGGTCGCCTCCTTCTGCGAAGACGTAATGTCACAGAAGGAGGCGGCGGAGCGCGTGCGGGAGGATGACCCTCTCGCGGCGCCGCTCCGCAGGCGAAGACGGGGCGTGAGACGGCGGTTGTATGATCGTCGTCATGCGCCCCCAGGTGGTGAACAGCGGGAGACAGGCGCGGGGGCGCCTTCTCCTGCATTGCACTGTTCACCACCCACGTCAGTCATTCCTGGGCCCCTCCCCGACGGGAGGGGCGTGCCGGGCCCGCTGTAAAGGCGGGCGGTCGTCGGAGGGGGGCCGGATGAAAGGGCTGTGCCAGATTCCCAGTCCTCCTCCACTCAGACGATGCGGGAATGCCGCTGGGTCGTTTAGTGGGTATACCGGTTCTACCGGGGAGTCCCACATACCCCACCCGTCCCCCGATGGGTGGGTATGCGTAATGCATTTTTCCCAGCGTTAACAAAAAAAAAAAAAAAAAAAAAAAAAGGTTAGGTTAGGTTAGGTTAGGTTAGGTTGGGGGACCCCCCCACAGTGCTTGCGTCCACGTCGCGTCCCCTGGGCAACGACCCGGTCTGACCACCGTAACGGAGTGGCAGACCGGTGTTCGGCTAAAGTGCACTGTGCAGTCGTAGCGTATTTTATCCTTTTATTGTATCCTATTTTAACGTCGGCACCTACGACTCCTGCGGAGGCTATGCCAAAACCCGCGCGGGCCGCCTCCGGGCGTTTTAAAAAAGGCTCTTCTCAGGGCCAACCAAAAGGCCCTTCTGAGGGCCAACCAAAAGGCCCTTCTCAGGGCCAACCAAAAGGCCCTTCTCAGGGCCAATCCGAGGACGCCTCGGCGTCGGAGGCTAGCCGCGCGCCGTCTGCGGCTAGCGTCTATAGCTTGGCGGGCGAGTTGCTGGACTCCGACAACGAGTCCATTTTGATGGAGTCGAACGCAGGTTCGGCGATTAGTCGCCGGCGGACTCATGAGAGAAATGGGTCCAGGAGTTCTTCGGACACGGCATCACAGCCGAAGGCCAAGAAGCCGGTCTTGGACACCCACGACGTGGGTCTGGCGGAGGCCCAACACCAGTTGGACCTGTCTCGGCGGGCGCAGCTCCAGCAAGACCTGGAGGAGCGGGTTGCGGCCAAGGAGCAACGGACGCGCGCCGCCCGGGCCAAGTCCGGGTACGGCGCGTCCCGCGTTCACTATGCGGACCACTCCCTGGCGGAGCTGGAGCTGATGGCTGAGGAGGACGAAGAGGAGATAGTGGCAGTCGCCTCTAAGTCCTCCAATTTGAAAGGGACTTGTCAAAAGTCCCTTAAATGTAGGGCCGCGAGCATGCGCGGCATCGTTGGGGAGCTGGTGCAGCGCAAAGCGACCGACGAAACGCGGCAACTGCAGGCGAAAGTTGTTCGCCTGCAGTCAGAGGTCAGCCAGCTTCATCTGAAGCTGGCTGAAGCCACGGCCCGGCCAAACACAGTCGAGCCGAGACCAGCGGCTGAGGTCCTGCCCTCCGACCTTGAGGATATAATCCGCAAGGTCATCACGGAGGAAAGGGCCTTCACGAGAGCCTGTCTTGCGGGCATCGAAGACAGGCTCTTGCCTGAAAAACGCCTCCGACCGCCGCTCGCGGCGGACAATAGGCCACGCGAGCCGGAGCTGCCTTCCCAGGGGGAAGACGCCCATCTGCCGTCCACCACCCCATCCAACCAGCAAGGGTGGACAAAGGTGGCCGGAAAGGGGAAGGCCAAAAACAAGAAGGCGAAGACGGTGGCTGTCTCTGCCGCACCCGCCACCAACCCTCCCGGCCCGTCCCAAACAACGGGCAAGGGAAAGGGGAAGGGGAAAACGTCGGCCCCCAAGGCCACCGCCGTTGCTACCGCTGCTGCTCCTGCAGCTAATGGGGCCCCCGCCAGGACGAAGAGGAAACTGGTTCCTCCCAAGACCGCAGCCGTAGTGGTGACGCTCACCGCTGAGGCTGCGGAGCGGGGGGAGACGTACGCGTCCATTATGATGCGGGCGCGTACCAACGCCGACCCTACCCAGCTGGGGATCGGCTCAGTCTCGTGCCGCCGGACCCAGGCCGGGGCTCGAATGTTCGAGTTCCCGGGGGCTCAGGGCAGCGCCAACGCGGACCTCTTCGCAACGAAGTTGCAAGAGGTCATCGCCGACGCGGCAAAAGTGACCAGGCCCGTGAAGTGTGTGGCCTTGGAGGTGACCGACCTCGACGACTCGGTCACCAAGGAGGAGGTGGTGGCGGCGGTCGCAGCGATGGGGGGCTGTGGCGTCACGGCGGTGCAAGGTCGGGCCATCAGGCCCGGCCGCGGCGGCATGGGCACCATTCGCCTCGAGTGCCCAGTCGCCGCAGCTATAGCCGTCCTCGCCAAGGGACGGCTGACCGTCGGGTTCAGCTCGGGTGTAGTCCGGGCACTTGCAGCCAAGCCTCTGCGCTGCTACAAGTGTCTTGGAGTCGGACATACTCGGGCCCTTTGTCCGTCCGAGGTCGACAGGGCGGATAATTGTTTCCGTTGTGGCAAGGACGGACACAAGTCCGCCTCCTGCGAGGCCGCCACGCCGCATTGCGCGGTGTGTGCCGCCAGTGGCTGCCCGGCGGGGCACGTGACGATGGGGAGGAAATGCAATCCTCCCCTTAAGAAGGGCAAAGTGCAGGCGCCGATCCGGCCTGTCGCTGCCACCGCCGTCCCTGAGGCTGGGACTTCGGCGGCTGTGGAGGAGGGTGCGATGTCTGTTGATGGATAGGGTCAAGCATCGCATCCTCCAGGCGAACACCAACCACTGCAGAGCGGCCCAGGATCTGCTGATGCAGACCATGGCTGAGTGGTTGGTGGACGTGGCGGCGGTTGCCGAGCCGTACTCAGTCCCTGGCCGTTGGCTGGGTGATCGGGACGGCTTGGTGGCATTGGTGACGCGGTCTTCCACAGACTCCCCTCCCCTCTCGCTCTTAGAGAGGGGACCGGGATACGTGGCCGCCGCGTGGGGAGAATTAGCCCTTGTGGGCGTCTATTTCTCCCCAAACCGCCCTCTCTCGGATTTCGAGAACTTTCTCGAAATCCTCACCGCGGTGGTCGGGAGGGCGGCGCCACGCCAGGTCGCCATATTGGGTGACCTGAACGCCAAGTCGGTGGCATGGGGCAACCCGGCCGCTTCCTGCAACGTCCGGGGACGCGCCGTGGAATTTTGGGCAGCGTCGTGCGGTGTTTCCCTCCTAAACAGAGGGACTGTCCACACGTGTGTGCGGCAACGGGGAGGATCGGTGGTCGACGTTTCGTTTGCCACCCCCGTGCTAGCCGCCCACGTCGTGAACTGGCGGGTGGAGATGGTGGAGACCTTGTCGGACCACCGATATGTGCGGTTCGACATCTCCACCCAGAGCTCCCAGGGAATGGCGCGCTCGGGCCAATCTGCGTTCCCACGGTGGGCTCTCACCCGCCTGGACCGAGAGGCTGCGGAGGAGGCGGCGTTCGTCCAGGACTGGCTCACGCCTCCTGTCGAGGTCTTGGACGTGGACGCCGCAGCGGTCCAGCTGAGGAGGTCCCTGACCGAGGTGTGCAACTCCAGCATGCCCCGGTCTCGCCGCCCACCTCCCCGCCGCGCCGTCTATTGGTGGTCGGAGGAACTGGCGGGGCTCCGAACCGTCTGCGTGGCGGCCAGGAGGGCCTACACGCGGAGTCGAAGGCGCAGGCCTCGAGACCCCATCAACGAGGAGGCCCTCTATGCCTCGTACGTCGACGCAAAGACGGTGCTCAAGTCGGCAATGTGCGCGGCCGAAGATGCGTCGAGAGCCGAGATGCTGGAGGGTCTCGACAGGGACCCCTATGGAAGACCATACAAGGCGGCGCGGAATAAACTGCGCCCCTGTGGTCCTCCACTGACGGAGACTCTCGAGCCGGCATTGCTGGATGGGGTGGTCCGGTCCCTGTTTCCGTCCAGGACCGACTTCACCCCGCCAGTGATGGATCCCCCGCGGGAGGCGGTTCCGCCGGAGGAGGAGGTCCCCCCGGTTACGGCGGTGGAACTCTACGCGGGGACTCTGCGCCTCCGCGCGAAGACCACAGCCCCAGGGCCGGACGGCGTTCCCGCACGGGTGGTGGCCATCGCCGCCTCACAGATGGAGGAGAGGTTTCGGGACCTCTTTAGCGCGTGTTTTACGACTGGGAGGTTCCCGAAACCTTGGAAGGAGGGGCGGCTATGCCTGCTCCGAAAGGAGGGACGCCCGGCGGACTCCCCCTCGGCTTACCGGCCCATCGTTTTGCTCGATGAGGTCGGTAAGTTGTTCGAGGGGATAATCGCCGACCGGCTAAATAGCCACCTGGGGACGGTGGGGCCGGACCTGTCCGACGCCCAATTCGGGTTCCGACGGGGTCGTTCGACGGTTGACGCGTTGGCCCTACTCAAGGGCCAGGTGAGGGAGGCCGTGGAGGCGGGGGACGGAGTGTTGGCGGTGTCATTCGACATAGCCAACGCCTTCAACTCTGTCCCCCACTCGACAATCTTGGAGGCACTCCGGTACCACGGGGTGCCTCAGTACTTGCGCCAACTCTTGGCCAGCTACTTGGAGGACCGAGTGGTCCTCCTTGAAGACAAGACGGCCAGAGTGAGGCGGTATGGCGCAGAGTCCGGTGTTCCACAGGGGTCGGTCCTAGGACCACCGCTGTGGAACATTGGATTCGACTGGCTCCTGCGGGGAACCCTCCTCCGTGGCACGAGCGTCATTTGTTACGCGGATGACACCCTCCTCATTGCCCGGGGGAGGGACTTCAGGGAGGCGGCCAGTCTGGCCTCTGCCGGCGGATCCTTAGTGGCAGGAAGGATTCGCCGCCTCGGGTTGCAGGTTGCGCTGCACAAGACGGAGGCCGTGTATTTTCACGGGCCACGGCAGCGCATTCCTCCTGACGGCCACATTTTCGTGGAGGGTGTCAGGATCGGGGTCAAGGCCCAGATGAAGTACTTCATAATAATTCAATATAATTATAATTTTAATATAATAGGTTGTTGAAAAATTAATCCCCCAATTATTTTTATTTCTCAATCATTATTTATAAATTCCAAATAAAAAATATAATTTCATCTCCCATAATTTATTGTTCAAGCAATTGCTATCAAAATAAGAACATCTCCAATTCGATTTCTTAAAGCTGTTAATATCCCAGCATTATAAGATTTTAAGTTTTGATAATAAATTACTAAACAATAAGAAACTAACCCTAATCCATCTCAACCCAATAAAATTCTAATAATATTAGGTCTAATAATTAATAATATTATTGAAAAAACAAATAATAAAACTAAAATAATAAATCGTCTTAAATTTAATTCAGATCTTATATATCTTTTTCTATAATAAATAACAACAGAAGAAATTAAAAAAACAAACATTATAAATAATAAAGATATTCAATCTAATAAAATAGATATAACAATTGACATCGAACTAAAAGAAATAATTTCTCATTCTAATATGATAGTTATATTATTTATAATAAAATAAATTATAAAAATAAAATTTGTTATTCTTATTAAGAATAAAAAAATAAATGAAATAAAACAAATTGAATATTTTATATTATTAATAATTTAAAATGAATTTATTCATATTTTTGACACCACAAATCAATATTTTTATTAAATTATTTAAATAAAATCAAATTATTCTATAATCAATCTTTAAAACTAAAATATTTAAAGGTAATCAATGTAATATTAATATTAAATATTCCCGAGAAACACCTGTATAATAACTATAAACACCAGAATAATATTTTCCATGTTGAACAAATGAGTATAAATATAAACTATACCCAGCACTAAAAAAAGAAATTAATATTAATATTAATATAGAAATTCAAGATCATCTTATTAATCTATTAATTAAACTAATTTCCCCTATTAAATTTAAACTAGGAGGTGCAGCTATATTAGATGATATTAATAAAAATCACCATAATCTTATCGAAGGTATAAAATTTATTATTCCCTTATTAATGTATAATCTTCGTCTATGTAAACGCTCATATCTAATATTAGCTAAACAAAATATACCAGATGAACATAAACCATGTCCAATTATTAAAATATAAGAACCAATAAACCCCCAATAATTTATAATTATAATTCCACTAATAACAATTCTTATATGAGCAACAGATGAATAAGCAATTAATGATTTGATATCTACTTGACAAAAACATTTTAATCTAATATAAAACCCTCCGATTAATCTAATAACAATTCTAATATAATTTAATTTTAAATTAATTTCCTGTAAAAAAATCAACAATCGTAATAAACCATAACCTCCTAACTTTAATATAATCCCAGCTAAAATTATAGATCCTGAAACAGGAGCTTCAACATGAGCTTTAGGTAATCATAAATGTACAAAATATATAGGTATTTTTACTAAGAAAGCCAAAATTATAGAAAAATATAATATATAGATATTTAAATTAAAAAATTTTAAAAAATAAATTATTATACAATTTATTTCATTAAAAGTATAAAAAATCCCTATTAATAATGGTAAAGAAACAAATAAAGTATAAAATAATAAATATATTCCAGCTTGAATTCGCTCAGGTTGATACCCTCAACCAATAATTAATAATAAAGTAGGAATTAATCTACCTTCAAAAAATAAATAAAATATAAATATATTTATTGTTCTAAAAGTTAAATATAATATAATTAATAAAAATATAATATTAAATAAAAAAAAATTTAAATAAAAATTTGTTTTATATAAACTTTCTCTAGCCATAATTATTAAAATAGAAATTCAAATTCTTAATATAATTAAACCATAGGATATAATATCACAAGATATTATATAACTTACATTACAAAATAAATTCAAACTCATACTTAAATTTATAAATAAAAACATTAATAAAAATAATATTATCTGAACCATTCAAAATATATTTTTTATAAAACAAAAAGGAATTATAAAAATTATTATAACTAAAAATTTTATCATTTTACTTAAATAATTATAGTTTATTTTTTTTTGTTCTTATAAACTATTCATATTATAATAAATTAAATCTTTGAAAATAATCATTACCATGTGTTCGAATTATTGAAACTAAAATAGATAAGCCTAAAGCTCCTTCACATACTGAAAAAACTAAAAATACTATTAATATATATATGTCATAATCAATAAAACTTAAATAAATCAATATAAAAAAAAAAATTCTTAAAACAATAAATTCTAATCTAAGTAAAACAATTAATAAATGTTTATGCTTAGAAATAAAAATTAAATTCCCAACAACAAATATTAAAATAAAAATAATTCATATATTTAAAATTATCATTTGTTTTTATAGTTTAAAAAAAATATTGGTCTTGTAAATCAAAGTTAAGTAATTTACTTTAAAAACTTCAAAGAAAAAGAATCTCTTTATCAATAATCTCCAAAATTATTATTTTAATTAAACTATTCTTTGATTTGATATTATAAAATTAACTTTTTCACTATTATTAATTATAATTTCTTTTTTTATATTATTTCTAAATAACCCCCTATCTATAGGATTAATAATTTTAATTCAAACTTTATTAACCTGTTTATTAACAGGTATAATAATTAAAACTTATTGATTTTCTTATATTCTATTTCTTACTTTCTTAGGAGGTTTATTAGTTCTTTTTATTTATGTTTCGAGAATTGCCTCAAATGAAATATTTAAACCTATAATTAACATAAAAAAAAATATTTTTTTTTATGTTAATTTTAATAATATTAATTCAATTTATATATTTTAATAACATATCTTGAATAAATCTCTCAATAAATTCAGATATAATTAATTTTTATGATTTAATAATATTTTTTAATAATGAAAATAAAATTAATTTAAGAAAATTATATAATAATCAAACATTTTTAATTATAATAATATTAGTTATTTACTTATTTATTACTTTAATTGCAGTTGTAAAAATTACTAATATTTTTTATGGACCAATTCGTTCATCTTTAAATTAATTTAAATGACAAATAAATTTTTAACTTTACGAAAAACTCACCCTATTTTAAAAATTATTAACGGATCATTAATTGATTTACCTTCTCCCTCAAATATTTCTGCTTGATGAAATTTCGGCTCTCTTCTAGCTTTATGTTTAATTATTCAAATTTTAACAGGATTATTTTTAACAATATATTATACTGCCAATATTGAAATAGCTTTTTATAGAGTAAATTATATTTGCCGAAATGTAAATTATGGATGATTAATCCGAACAAATTCATGCTAATGGAGCTTCTTTTTTTTTTATTTGTATTTATTTACATATTGGACGAGGAATTTACTATGAATCATTTAATTTAAAATATACTTGAATAGTAGGAGTCATTATTTTATTTTTATTAATAGCAACAGCATTTATAGGATATGTATTACCATGAGGTCAAATATCATTTTGAGGAGCAACTGTTATTACAAATCTTTTATCTGCCATCCCATCTTTAGGAGTAATATTAGTAAATTGAATTTGAGGAGGATTTGCAGTAGATAATGCTACATTAACTCGATTTTATACATTTCATTTTCTTTTACCTTTTATCATTCTTATAATAACAATAATTCACTTATTATTTTTACATCAAACAGGAACTAATAATCCTTTAGGAATAAATAGTAAACTTAGATAAAATTCCTTTCCATCCTTTTTTTACTTTTAAGGACTTAATTGGATTTATTATTTTATTATTTTTATTAACTATTTTAACATTAACAAATCCTTATTTACTAGGAGATCCTGATAATTTATTCCTGCTAATCCATTAGTTACCCCTGTCCATATTCAACCCAGAATGATATTTTTTATTTGCTTATGCAATTTTACGATCAATTCCTAATAAATTAGGAGGAGTAATTGCATTAGTAATATCAATTTTAATTTTAATTATTCTCCCCTTTTACTTTTAACAAAAAAATCCAAGGTATTCAATTTTATCCTATTACTCAATGTTATTTTGATCAATAGTAACAATTGTTATTTTATTAACTTGAATTGGAGCCCGTCCAGTTGAAGATCCTTATATTATCACAGGACAATTATTAACCATTCTTTATTTCTCTTATTTTATCATTAATCCTTTTATAAATAAATATTGAGATAATTTATTATTTAATTAATAAAATTTAATGAGCTTGTTATAAGCATTTGTTTTGAAAACTTAAGAAAGAATATCATTTCTATTAATTTATACTAAAAAAAAATTAAATTATAATAATAAAATTTTAAGACCTAAAAAAAATAATAAAAAATTTAAAGAAATTGGTAAATATCTTTTTCAAGCTAAATATATTAATTTATCGTATCGATATCGTGGTAAAGTACCCGAACTCAAATAAATAAAAAAGAAATAAATCTTAATTTTAAATAAAATATAATTCTTAAATTAAACCCCCCTAAATAAAATAAAACAAATAATATTCTTATAAATAAAATTCTTGAATATTCCGCCAAAAAAATTAAAGCAAATCCCCCTCTTCTATATTCAATATTAAAGCCTGAAACTAATTCTCTTTCCCCTTCAGCAAAATCAAAGGAGTACGATTAGTTTCCGCTAATCTAGATCTTATTCAACACAAACTTAATGGAAATATTAAAACAATAAATCAAATTATTTCTTGATAAAAAAAAAAAATTTAATAAATTAAAATCTATAATTATAACAATTCTAGATATTAAAATTAAAGCTAAACTAACTTCATAAGAAATAGTTTGAGCTACAGCCCGCAATCCCCCTAATAAAGCATAATTTGAATTTGAAGATCATCCAGCAATTATTACAGTATAAACCCCTAATCTAGTACAACATAAAAAAAATAAAACTCCTAAATTAAATCTAATTAAATTAAAATAATAAGGAATTAATAACCAAATTATTAAAGATAAAATAAAACTCACTACAGGAGAAAAATAATAACTAAGATAATTAAGAAAAATTAGGATAAGTTTGTTCCTTAGTAAACAACTTAATAGCATCGGAAAAGGCTGCAAAATTCCTATAAATCCTACTTTATTAGGACCTTTACGAATTTGAATATAACCTAAAACTTTACGTTCTAATAAAGTTAAATAAGCAACTCCAATTAAAACCCCAATAATTAAAATTAATAATCCAATTACAATTATATAAATATCAAATATAAACATATACTATCTATATAATTTAATTATATATTAATGAACTCTAAAATCATTACATTTTTCTGCCAAAATAGCATATATATATATATAATTATCTTTATTTATACTTTATTAATTATAAAAATAAATTTAATAAAATTCAAAAATATAAATTTAATTTAAATATTTAATCCTTTCGTACTAAAATATTTTAATTTTTAAAAGATAGAAACCAACCTGGCTTACACCGGTTTGAACTCAGATCATGTAAGATTTTAATGATCGAACAGATCAAAAAATTTTAAACTTCTGCATTTAAATTTTTATCTTAATCCAACATCGAGGTCGCAAACTCTTTTTCTATTTGAACTAAAAAAAAAAATTACGCTGTTATCCCTAAGGTAATTTTTTTCTTATAATCAATATTACTGGATCATTTAATCACTTATAAATGTTAAAATATTAAAAAAAGTTATATATATTTTTCTGTCACCCCCAACAAAATAAATAATTTAATTTTAATTTTTTTTATATTTAAATAATCTTAATTAAATTAATTATAAAACTCTATAGGGTCTTCTCGTCTTTTTAATTTATTTTAACTTTTTAATTAAAAAATTAAATTCTATATATAATAGAGAGACAGTTTATATTTCATCCAATCCTTCATACAAGTCATCAATTAAATGACTAATGATTATGCTACCTTTGTACAGTCAAAATACTGCAGCCCTTCAATTATTAAATCAGTGGGCAGATTAGACTTTATATTATTTTCAAAAAGACATGTTTTTGATAAACAAGTGAATATAAATTTTTGCCGAATTCCTTTCAATTAATTTAATTAAAAATAATTACTTTTAAATTTATAATTTTATATACTAATTTTATCATTATATCAAATTTTATAAAATTAAAAATTTTTTTTTTATAAATAATATAAAAATTTATTAAATTTTATTTTTAATGAAATTATTATATAATAAATTAAAATTTTTTAACAATATAAATCATAAAAATTTCAATTTAAATTTAATTAAATATTTGTATAAATTTAAATTAAAGCTTATCCCTTAAAATATAATTTTATCTTACAAAAAAATTAATTAATTAATTTTTTTGTAAGATAAAATAAAATTAAATTTTTTTCTAAAAAAACTAGATATATTTAAAAACGATTAACATTTCATTTCCAATTAATTATTTAAAATATTTATGCTACAATAACTTTATTAATTAATTATCTCTTTTAAACTCGAGAATTTTTTCACTAAAAATTTTTTTTAATAAACTCTGATACCCAAGATACATTAAATTAAAATTACTTTAAACTAATTTTTTATTTAAATTATTTCAAAATTCTTTTACAATACTAATTTATAAAATTAATTAATTTTATC